>PVKA01015145.1:13007-24254 GCA_004027165.1 Ctenomys sociabilis
TTTTTTTTTTTTTTTTTTTTTTTTTTTTTTTTTTTTTTTTTTTTTTTTTTTTTTTTTTTTTTTTTTTTTTTTGGTCTTTTTGAGACAGGGTCTCACTATGCAGTTCAGGCTGGCCTTAAGCTCACTTTGTAGCTCAGGCTGGTCTCGAACTCACAACAATCCTCCTGCCTCAGCCTCCTGAGTGCTGGGATTACAGGCCCGCGCCACCATGCCTGGCTTATCTAGCTAACTTATCAAGAGAGTGATAATCAAATTTACAAAATTGAAAATCTTAAGACAGATTATATATGGAGAAGTAATGATCTGAATTACTTCAGACTTCTCATTATAAGTCAGACAAGTCATTAAAAAAGTAGTGACATTTTAACAGTCTTGAAAGAAAATAGCAAACCCAAGATTTTACATGCAATGGAAATATTTTTTAAAATGAAAATAAAAGAGAGGCTGAGGAGATGGCTCAGTAGAATAAGTGCTTCACAATCCCTGGTTCCGTAAAAAAAAAAAAAAAAGAAGATAAAAGGACATTCTGAGAAAAAGTCTCAGAGACTTTGCTGTTAGTAGAATTGAAAAATACAACATATTAAAGGAAATTCTTCAAGTGACACTAGCAGAGTGTCACTTATTATTTGAACTCAGAATCTGAATTGAAAAACACAAACATGTTCTTTCACATCTTAATTTTTTTAAATTGACTATTTAAGGAAAAAATAAAACATTGTTTTATTTTGTTTGTTTGAAACATGGCTTCAATGGGTAATTCAGGCTGAACTTGAGTTTACTGTGTAACTCAGGCTGCCATCCAACTTGCCATCCTCCTGCCTCAGCCTCCTGAACTCTAGGTTACAGACATGTGCCACTACACGTAGCAGAAAAAATCATTTAACTGTACCATCAAATTTATCACCGGGGGATAAGGAAATGCCAAGGAGGAGGGAAATGGAAGTAAGATTTTAAAGTTCTGTATTGTATAGCAAAAATATTTTGGAACAATTAAAAGTCCAGAAATAAAACCACACACCATTGGTCATCTGACAATGATGAGTACCTGGACCATTGAATGGGGAACTATGAAGGATAATTTCTTCAACAAATGGCACTGTGGGAGCTGGGGAGATGGCTCAGCAGAATAAGCTCTTCCCTGGCAAGTGCAAGGCCCTGAGTTCAATCCCTGGTTCCGCAAAAAAAAAAAAAAAAAAGGTCCTGCAACACTTGAATATACTTATGCAAAGGAATGAAGTTAGACCCCATGTACAAAGTTTTAGCCAAATGGACCAACATCCTAAATATAAGGACTAAAGCTGTAAAATTTTTCAATGGAAACAAATCTACATGATCTTATATTAGCCAATGATAGGATACCAAAAGCACCGGCAATTTATGAAAAAAAAAAAAAACAACAACAGGTAAATTGAATTACGAAGCTTAAATTATTTTGTTCTTTGAAAGACACTAAAAAAAGTTTTAAAAAATCAAACAGAATAGAAAATATTTACAAATTCTGTAGCTCTATTTTTCAGAATACATAAAAAAACTCTTACAGTTTAGCAATATAGAGACAGATATGCTAATTTTGAAAATGGAAAAGAATTTGAGTATTTCTCTTGACAGCATGGGCAATAAATACATAAAAGATGGCTATCGCTGGTCATTAGGAAAAGAAAATCACGACCACAGTGGGTTATATCTTCATATTCACTAGTAGGGCTATAATAATCTTTATAAAATATTGGTAATGATATGGAGAAACTGGAACCTTCATACATTGCT
Organism: Ctenomys sociabilis; assembly: GCA_004027165.1. NCBI lineage: Eukaryota > Metazoa > Chordata > Mammalia > Rodentia > Ctenomyidae > Ctenomys > Ctenomys sociabilis. The sequence continues at coordinate 14,775 of PVKA01015145.1, forward strand.
GGTGGGACTATAATATTGGAAAACTACTAAGGAAAAATACCTTGGCAATGCCTTGAAAAGTTGAATATATTTTTAAACATATGATTCCTCCAGGCATATAATCAAGAGCACTGGAAACGTAATATAACCAGTACAGTTCGTATGTACCCTCTGACACACTGAGCTGGCTAATAAGTCTGGGTGGGGTAGCGCATGCCTGTAATCCCAGCACTGGGAGGCTGAACACAGGAGGATCACTACAAATCCCAGCTGCATAGTGGGACCCTGTACCAAATAAAAATTTTTAAAAAGTTTATATGTATGCATATTGATATTAGTTATAGTACCTCAAATTTGAAAGCAACCTTAACGTCCATCAATGAAGACTGACTGAACAATTTGTGCTGTAGATGGGCAATGAATATTGCATGCCCATCAAAAGGAATGAAGTATTAGTTCACGCTACCACTGGATGAGCTGAGAGGATATTCTGCTAAATGAAAGAATCTTGACACAAAAGCCACATATTGTATGATCCCTATTCATTCATTTACTTATTTATTCTGGGGATTGAACTCAGAACCTCACACTTGCCAGGCAGGTGCTTATGCCGCTGAACTATCTCCCTGTCTCATGTAATACCATTTTATATTAAATGTTCAGCATTTGCATAGAGACAAAAAGTAAATTAGTCGGAGGCTATGACAGAATAGTAACAGGAGACAGTCGGTGTCAGTGATGACAGCAGGCTTCCTTTGGGGGAGATGGGCATGCTCTGGAAGTAAGTGGTGAGGATGGGTGTACAGCAGAAGGAATGTACTGAAAACCACTAAACATTGAAAATCTGAATTTCAAGCGAAGGCAGTCATATTTCAACAAAACATTTCAAAACAGCAATTAGAGATACGATGTGCTGAATTTAATCATATCCTAACTGTATAACATAGAAACGGATTGGCTGCGTTTAAGACCAATGTAATCCCCTCAATAGCTGCCTCACAATATATTTTTTTTTTTCCTAGCACAGAGCAAACCAAAAAAGAAGAATGGGAGAAATCTACTAAACATCGACTAAGTCCATTTGTTCACAGGTTTGGTTTGCTTCTGATCTTTCTTTGTTGATTTTTTGTCCAGTTGAGCTATCTCTTTGTGATATTGGTGTTAAGGTCTCCTATTACAATTGCGTTATTGTTTATGTGATTTTTTGTGCCTATCAATAATTGTGCTACATAGTTAGGTGCCCCTGTATTTAGTGCATGCATATTTATGAGCGTTACCTTTTCCTCCTGAAGTTTTCTCCTAACAAGCATGTAGTGACCTTCTTTATCTCTTATGCACATTCTTGGCTCAAAGCTCACCTTGTCTCAGCAAAGTGTCTACTTCTGTTTTTTTCTGGGTTCCTGTTACATGCAGGATTGTTTTCCATCCTTTGATTTTCAGTCTATGAATTTCTTTTGGAGTTAAATTTGTTTCTTGAATACAGTATATTGTTGGATCTTGTTCTCTGATCTGTTCTTCCTGTCTGTTTCTTTAGATTGGTGAATTGAAGCCGTTTACACTGATGGTTATAACTGGTGTGTATTGGCTTATGTTTGTCATATTTTCTTACTGCTGGTTTCTTGCTTTTTCCTTCTGTTGAATTGCTTATCCTGTTTAGGGAGTTCTTTTGGTTCTTGCTCTTAAAACTGTGGTCACTTTTGTCTCTGTCTAGAATATTTGTCAGTACTATTTGTAGGGTTGCTTTGGTGGTCATGAATTTCTTCAGTTATTTTTTGTCATGAAAGTATCTTATTTCTCCATTATTCTTTTTAGGACAGGGTGTACAGGGTGTACAGAGTCTCGTGATCCCCCTGTTTACAGCCTCCCAAGTGCTAGGATTACAGGTGCATGTCACACCCAGTCTCAATTGCCCTCTCAGCAAGCCCTGGGGGTGGGGCCAAACAGCAGGCCTTGGGAACTCCTGGACCCTGACTCCATTAATTTTGAGAGATAGTTCCTCAGGACACATCGATCTGGGTTGGAAGTTGTTTTCTTTTAGAATTTGAAGTATAAGGGGCCAGGGAGATGGCTCAGTGGAATAAGCGCTTCCCTGGCAAGCACAAGGGTCTGAGTTCAATCCCTGGATCAAAAAAAAAAAAAAAGAAAAAGAAAAAGAAAAAGAAAAACTTGAAATATTTCACTGCAAGTTCTTCTTGACTTCAGGGTTTGTTTTGAGAAGTCTCCTATGATTCTGATGGGCTTTTCTTTACAGGTTATTTGTTTCTTTAACAGCTTTAATTTATTCTTGTGCTGAATTTCTGGAATGTTGATTATTATAAGCCTTGGTGTACCAATTTTATTTTGGTCTTGGCTGTTTGGAGTTCTATATGCTACATTTATTGTATATCAAATCTTTTGTCCATATTTGGGAATTTTTCTGCCTTTATTTTTATTTATTTATTTGCAGAACTGGGGATTGAACTCAGGCCCTTGTGCTTGCCAGGGAAGCACTTATTCCACTGAGCCATCTCCCTGGCCCTGTGCCTTTATTTTTGTGAAGGATTTTTTTTTTTTTATGGCATTTCTTTTATCTGTGTCTTTTCTAATATCTTTATTTTTAAGCATCATTTCTTTTTGTTCCTGAGAGATTATTTTCTCCATAGCCTTTTCCACTAGTGTTCTTTTTTCCACTTCTGTTGCTATCATTTGAGAAAGCTCCACATTTTGACTTCTAATTTCATCTATCTCATTGTGCTCTGAGCTTGTCCTGGGTTGGCTGAGGGTCTGGGGTTGCATTTTGCTTGTGTCTTGTCAGTTTCTATTTTGTCCTTTTAAAAAAATTGTTTGCTATTGGTGCTTGCCAATTTCTTATGATAGATTGCTTTATCACCAGTGTTCTGTAGGAAATGTCTGTTCGTCCAGGATGTCCTGTAGGTGTAGGCAGCTCTTTACAGCTAGTGCAAGAACTTACCTTCCCAATTTGTAAAGAATCAAAATTACTATTCAGCTCAGCGTCCAACACTTTGGTACTGCATTTTTGTGGTGATTATGTCCCCATACAGTCACAGCATTATTATACAGGGGAGAAAGCTTGATCATAACATGTATGACAGGGCTGGGGATATAGCTCGGTGGCATACCACCTGCCTGGCAAGTGCAAGGTTGGGAATTATCTTCCTGGTACCATAAAAACAAAACGCACACGAAAAAATGTATGATATCCTGACTGAAATAGTTGTTATGGTTTTTGCTTAGTTGTCCCCGCCCCCAAAGCCTCATGTAGTCATGGGGCAGACTTCAAGAGTTTGTGATGAATTTGTGATCTAATGCTGCTGGGATTATGGGCATGAGTGCTACACCCACCCTGGGGTTTTTGTTTTTTTTTGGTGGAACCGGGTATTGAACTCAGGCCCTTATGCTTGTGAGGGAAGCACTTATTCCACTGAGCCACCTCCCCAGTCCCTGCCCCAGGGTAGATAGTCTGAATTCAGTATCAGGAAGGGAGAAAGGCTGCCACTGCTGCTGCTTCTGCTGCCACCACTGCCACCGCCATCGCTGTCACCACTGCTCCTCCCTTTGCTCTTTGCTGTTTTATGTCACCATGAATGACCTTCCTCTGTGGCGTGCTACTTGGAGCTAGCTGAGTATGGACTGAGACCACCACTAACTGTAAGTTAAATAAACCTTTCCTTCCTTAATTTGGGATCTTGCACATTTTGTCCCAGCAATGAGAGAAAAGTAACTGAGACAGACTTTGGTACTGAGAAGCGGGGCTGTTGCTGTGACTATTCCCAAGGCCTTCGGGAAAGGCTTACAGGAAGAGATAGGAAAGTTTTGAAGATGCCACCCAAAAGAAAAGTGCTGGAATATCTTTGACTATTCTGTATGGGAGATTCTTATCAGAGCTCAGAACACCAGAAGGCTGATAAAAGTTCTTCCTATAAAGACCAGCATTGGGGAAGTTTATTCTGAGAAAAAGGACTGCACTGGTTGTTGGAAACTCCAGACAAAAGGCTTGAGGGAAAGTTTGTCTGCCTGTATTTTGCTCATGTCCAGAGACTTTGCCTGAGACTGAGATTAAGCATGGAAGGCTGATTAATCTCACAAAAGAAATGTTTTCCTTTCTTTTTTTAAATGTATTTGGTACAGGGTTTCACTATACAGTCAGACTCCTACTGATGCTGTTTCAGTCCCCCCTGTGCTGGGATTACAGGCGTGCACAACCACGCAAAATGCACAGACTCACTGGTCGGCTGAGTACGCCCTGGGGCGGGGCCAGTGCGGCATGTGGTGCCGGGATTGAACCCCAGTCCCTGGGTTTGCCTAAGCAGGCACTTAGCCTGCTGAGATATCTTGACAGATCTTCACAAAAGAAATTTTAAGGAAGTTGGATGCTGAGGCAGTAGTCTGGCTATTGTTGGGGGCTTTTTAGTTCGATTTATGTTGATAATCAAGAGCAGAGAACCCAGAAGGATGATTTAAAATGTTGTAAGTTTGGCCAGAAAGGAAGCACCAATAAAGCTTTGGATGGCAAAGATAGAACTGAGGGAATCTCCATTGTGGAGAAGGAAGGGAATAGAAAAGATGTCCTGAGAGCATTGCAGAAAGCAGCAGGACTCTACCCGTTGAAGCTTCAAAACCTCAAAAGTGAAGGACTTTGCTTTGAGGAGAAAACCACAGAGCTCCACGTTCCAGAAGGGCAGGTCAACCACACCAGGTTCTGCAGTGGTGGTGGCATAGAGAATGTGTTCCTCAGAATTAGGTTCAGAGTGCTCAGCTATGCAGGCCCTCGACTCCTACAGCCAAGAGAGAAGAAGAGCTGGCTACTGCTCCAGCTGGCAGCAGACCTTGGCATCATTCACATAGTGCTGCTTTTAGGTCCATGCAGAATGCAAGAATTCTGAAGTTAAAAAGGTTTGCATCTCAATTTCAGAAGGCCTGGGAGGCCAGGTGTGGTAGGCCAGGCAGAGTGCCCCTGGGAGAGCAATGTGCGAAGCTTTGAGTGAGAAACTTTGAGTGAGTAGCAATGGAGAACTCAGAAGTTTAGACACGTCAGGAACATTGATCATCTAAGGAAAACTGCAAGGAGGGAGCAAAGTAGGTCTAAGAGAGAAGCCATGGGAGCTGCCACCAGAAGTGCCACAGGGCAGAGCCATGTAAGACCTTTGGTGCCCACAACTCAGCAGAGATTGCTTTGAATATTCCACATGAAACTGTAGGACTTAACGTTTGGCCTGCTGCATTTTGGACTTGCTTTTGCCCCAATGTTTTGTACCCCCTCATTTGTACCTTTTGGAATGGTAATGTTTTTCTGGCACCACTGAATGCTGGTTCAACTTTTCATTCGTACAGGGGCTCACAGCTAAGAGTTTGCCCTAGATCTTGGAGGATACTTGGACTTTTCAGCAGGCCTGAAACTGTTAGGACTTTGGCAACTGCTAGAGATGGACTAAAATACCTTTTGAATAAAAGGATATGCATGAGATTTTGGGGGCCTAGGGACAGAAGGTTACGGTTTTGGTGGGGTTGTTCACCCAAAGCCTCATGGAGTCACGGGGCTGACTTCTAGAGTTTGTGATGAATTCACGATCCAGCACTGGGATTATGGGTGTGAGTGCTCCTCTGGCCTGGGTAGTCTGGATTCAGTATAAGGAAGGGAGAGAGGTGGCTTCTGCAGCTCTGCCGCTGTCACCCCGCTGCCACCCCAGCAGCTGCTGCTCCTTCCTCTTTGCTCTTTGCTGTTTTCTCCCACCATGAACTTCTGCCTTCCTCCGTGTGCCACTCTGCCTTGGAGCCATCTGAGTATGTTTTAAAACGTCCACTAACTGTGAGCTAAATAAACCTTTCCTTTCTTAAGTTTGGGTGTCGGGTATTTTGTCCAAGCAATGAGAGAAAAGTAATATAGTTAGTAATAACAATAGTTTCAAGTACAGCTTAAGTACTGACAAACCGACAGATCATTAACCTGTTACCCCTGACTACAGGAGCAAACTCTAAAGTTATATAACAAAATAAAACATATACCACGTACTGGTATGCAGTGATTTTCTTCTTAGTGGAGGGATTTTACTCTTTTGTGCGGGAGGGGAGGGCAGTTAAGATGATTAGGAAGAAATGAAAGAGACAAAGTAGACCCAAGAGAGAGGAGAGAAAAGAACAACAAAAATCCTAAACCAAAAATAACCACAAAATACAAGAAAAAACAAGATCACTTTCAATCAGATGGGAAATGAATAGCCAATCAGACAAATGAGAAAGAAAGAAGTAAGCTATCTCTGGTATTTACAGTTCTGTGATAGTGTCTATGTCAGATCCCAGAAATGTGCTGCGTGCTCCAGCTAAGTTCCAGTTGACCCGCCCGCCCACCAAAGGCACGTGTATACCCCTGCACACCTGAGCTGGCCCGTCCTGGTTGTGTGTGCCATTTCTATAGTGTTCTTGGCAAAACTGAATCACTTCAACTTAATCACGAGAAAACACCAGAAACACTCAAATTCAGGAAACTCTTACAAAATGTGTGGCAGTATCGCCCAAAATTATCAAGTGAGAAAGACTGGTGGTACTGTCACACATTGGGTGCTAAGGACTACGACATCTGAATACATTGTGGGATCCTATGCCCGATCCTAAAGTAGTAAAGGACATTGGTGGTGAAACTGGTAAAATTTGATGTAAATTGATTAATAGTACTGTGTCAATGTCACTTTTCTGGTTTTGAGTATTACACTATAGTTCATGTAAAGAAAATTAGGTGAAAGGTATTTTGCAGCTTTTCTCCAAGTTAATTATTTCAAAATAAAAATCCTTCTATATAGGAGAATGGTGCAGTAGACAGAATTCAAAGATGGCCTGTGTGACATTTTCCCCTGAGTGACATGTGGCAGATATGATTGGGTTTACCAAGAAGTTGATCTTACCAAGGATATTATCTAGCTGAACCATCAGATATGTTATTGAAAAGAAGAGAATTTTTCTTTTTTTTTTTGGCAGAACCAGGGATTGAACTCAGGACCTTGCACTTGGCAGGGAAGCGCTTATTCTACTGAGCCATCTCCCTGGCCCCAAGAAAAGAATTTTTCTACCTGTGTTGGCAGAAGTCACAGAGGTTTAAGGTGTAAGAAGGATTGGAGGAAGGAAGATTCTGCTGGCTTGGAAGGATTATTTTGCCATTGAGCTGTCAAAGGACCATGTGAGGATTCGTGCTTATAGCCTGTAGCAGGGGAGAGGAGGTACAAACTAGCCAGCAGCCAGAAAAGGAGACGCCAAGTCATACAGTCACCAGAACTGGGTTCTGGCCACGAGCTGACTGAGCTCGAAAGCAGACTCTTTCTTCGGGTGAGAATGCCAGCAGCCAGCACCCTGATTTCAGCCTTGTGAACCCCTTGGCAGCAAGCACAGCTACTGCACAACAGACTTCTTACCTACAGGACTGTAAGTAAATAAGCTCCTAAATTTGCACTAATTCGTTACACAGCAAATGAACCCTAATAGAAACTCCAGTGCCAGACTGGATGAAAAAGCAAAACAAAACTATACGTTGCTTAGAAGAGATGCGGTTTAACAGTTCTCAGGACAGAGGCAGCAAGCCGAGAGTGATCACAAGAAAGCTGCACGGTTCTGTGAACATCTGATGGGGAGACAGCCTTCAGGGCAGTGGAGCATTTCTGGCGGGGAAGAGGACGGTTTCTTATGATCAAAGTCTGTTCATCAGAAGAAGTTACACTTCTAAGTGTGGATGTATGCAATATCAAATCTCAAAGTATGTGAAGTAAAAACTAGCAGATGGAAGGGAAAAGTACTCAGGTCCATTGGAAGATCTCAGCATTTTTCTCTTGATAATTAATAGAATAGGTTGCCCCTAAATCAGTAAGGAAATCTTGAGTAACTCAATGTAAGCCAAATGGACATAACAGTTATTTACTGCAGTCTCTACCCATAACCGGAAAATATGTGTTCTTTCAAGGACATCAGGAATATTCATTAATATAGGTCATATGCTTTACCATGAAACAAGAACTTAATACATTTGAAAGACTTAAATAATACAGAATTTTGGACAACATGGCTTACTCTGCCATCTTCCTCGATCCCACCCACGCAGCCCAGCCCCAGAGACCGGCCTGAGACAGCGGCTGACTCCAGCAGCCTCCTGGATCCCGCCCCAAGACCTCCCAGTGAGTGGGAATTTGCAGGACTCACCAGGCTTCCCAGATCAATGAGCGTGTGGGGAGTCTGAGGCAGAGCCTTTGGCTCCTTCCTACGTGCACTACCCGGATCCCCGTCCCCAAACCCTCCACGCCAGTGATCGGCCTGAAAGCTCAGGACCCACTCGCCAGCACCTCCCCGGATCCCTGCCCGCAAGCCCGCTGAGCGAGTGGGAATTCCCCGACTCACTGGGCATCAAAGTTCAGTGAGTGTAGAACTCCAGGCCCTCCCTGCCGGAGAGACATTTCCCAGAGATTCCCTGTCGTTCCCTGCCCCCCCCACAGCCCCAGACCCAGTGCAACTCAGCTGGTGAGAGCTCCAGGCCCGCTGTGCCAGAGGGACCTTTCCCAGCCTTCTCGGGTTCCGGCCTGTAGACCCGGACCCAGCACAGGCTGGCTGACCCAGGACAGCCTACCCAGTGAATAAGATCATCCACTATCCTTTTCGGAGCCCAGCAGACCTACCAAAGCCCAGGCCTGCCCACCTAGAGAGCGACCTGCCTGACACAGGAGGGCTGACTCTGGCAAATTTCCAGATCCTGGCCCCAAAGCCAGCCAAGACAGTGGGAATTTTCGTTACTTGCTCTGCATCCCAGTTCAGTTTGTACTCGCCTGAACAGGGAACCAACAGAGGGGAACCACAGGAGCTGCAGCAAAAAGGGACTGAACACAACAGCTAGAAGTAGGATAGGCATACCTGGATAATCTCAAACTTAATAGAGTAGCACCTGAATCTCATAACAAGCTAAGGTTATAGGTGCACCAAAGCTCTACACCAAAGGTCAAAGGTCAAAGGTCAGTGCTACACAAAATGACAAAGACAAGGGGAAAAACCCAATCCCAGACCTTCAGTCCACAAGTAAGAGAGAGGACACTAACTCAGCTGCAATGAATGAATTAACAGATACAGCAGCAAAGGAACAACAACAGAAAGGTATAGAGGAAATCAGATGAGAAGTAATTCCCCAAATTAAAAAAGAAATATCTGAATACATAGTATCTGAAATAAAGAATCAATTCCAGCAACATTGGGTGAAAAAAAAAAAATGCTCACCCAGAACAAGTGCAGAGAGCACTATTCCAGCTGAAATGTATGAATTAACAGCATCTGAAGCAAAGACACAACAGCAGAAATGTCATGAGGAACTCAAAGAAGAAATAATTTCTGAAATCAAAAAAGAATTATTTGCAAAAAAAGAATTCTTTGAAATCATAGCATCTGAAATACAGAAACAAGTCTGGAAATATATAGAAGAAACACAACTTGGAAGAAACACTGCAGAAAAAGAAATAATAACTACCTCTAAAGAAGACATGG
>PVKA01015145.1:24354-50945 GCA_004027165.1 Ctenomys sociabilis
AAAAAAAAAAAAAAAAAAAAAAAAAAAAAAAAAAAAAAAAAAAAAAAAAAAAAAAAAAAAAAAAAAAAAAAAAAAAAAAAAAAAAAAAAAAAAAAGAAGACATGGATAAAAAAAGTTGAGATAAAAAATATGATGGATTCCTTGAATGAACAATACAGAAAAGAAATAGAACACATGAAACACAGTCAAAGAGATATAGAAGAACTAAAAATATCAATCACGAGTCTACAAAACTGTTTGAGTGAAAGCGAAGACAGAGTTTCAGATCTTGAAGATGCCAGTGTGTCTAGTGAAAAGATGAGAAAGGATCTCTTAAAAACAAGAAGAATGAAGGAAAAAATAATCCATCACCTGCAAGATGATGCCAGGATGAACAATGTGAGAATAATTGGTATCAATGAGAATGACGGAGTCAATACAAATGACATAAAAAAGAATTTGGGGAGAAATAATCGCAGAAAACTTCCAAAATATGAGGAAACAATCCAACATTCAGGTAACAGAGGCATACAGAACACCAAATAACTTCAACCCAAATAGAAACACACCAAGGCATATAATAGTCAAGATCCCAGAAATCCAACACAAAAATAATATACTGAAAGCTGCTAGAGAGAAGAAGGAGCTCACATTCAAAGGAAAACCCATCAGCCGACTTCTCTACACAAACCATGAAGGCAAGGAGAGCATGGAGCAGAGTTCTTCAAGTCCTGTATGAAAACAAATTCCAGCCCAGACTATTATACCTTGCAAAACTCTCTTTCAAGTTTGATGGAGAAGTAAAATACTTCCACGACAAAGAACAGCTAAAGAATTTCATGATGACAAAGCCATCCCTTCACAGACTACTGAAAGATGTTCTAGAGAGAGACTGCAATGACCAGAACTCCACAAATGAGAGCAGAAAGAACCCACTAAACAGGACAGACAATTAAACACAGGATACAAAGGAGTAAACAACACCAGGTAAATATCATGACAAACACAAGTCAGCACATTTCAATTATAACCATCAATTATAACCACTCAATTCTCTGATTAAGAGAAATAGACTGGCACAGTGGATTAGGAAACAAAATCCAACAATATGCTGTATACAAGAAACACACTTAACTCAAAAGGACATTCATAGGCTCAAAGTCAAAGGATGGAAAACAATACTACATGCCCCAGCACCTCAGAAAAAAGCAGGAGTAGCAATTCTCTTCTCAGACAGTCTCAACTTCAAACCAAGAATGATCAAACGACACAAAGAAGGCCCACTATATATTGGTCAGGAGAAAAATTCAAGAGCAAGGGGTAACACTCATAAATATCTATGCACCAAACACAGGAGCACCCAACTATGTAAGACAAATCTTAAGGGACATGAAAAACTTAATGTCTAAGAACACAATCTTAACACGAGATCTTAACACATCCTTATCTCAAAAAGATAGATCAACCAGACAAAAAATTAGCAAGGAAGTAGCAGAACTGAACCAGAGCTTGGAACAAATGGACCTGGTGAACGGGTCCATTTCTACTGTTCCACCCAGCCACAGGTGAATACACATTTTTTTTCAGCTGCACACAGGTCATTTTCCAAAATAGACCACATACTAGTCCAGAGGTCATGCCTAAATATATGCAAGAAAATAGAAATTATCCCATGCATCTTATCTGACCACAGTACAATGAAACTGGAAATAAATGACAAAAGAAACCAGCAAAACCTGCTAAATTCATGGAAACTAAACAACACCCTACTCAGCAATCAATGGGTCACAGGAGAAATTAAACAAGAAATTGAACAATATCTACAATTCAATGAAAATTCAAGTACAACTTATTGGAATCTATGGGATGCGATGAAAGCAGTTCTCAGAGGGAAAATCATAGCTATGAACTCACACATTAGGAAAACAGAACGGGAACAAATTAATACCCTAATGTTGCACCTCCGACAACTAAGATAAGAAGAAATCATAAAGATTAGAGCAGAAATTAATGCAAGTGAGATGAAGAAAACAGTTCAAAGAATCTACAAATCAAAAAGTTGGTTCTTTAAAAAACTAAATAAAGTTGATAAGCCTCTAGCCAACCTCATCAAAAAGAGGCAAGAGAAAATTCAAGTACATGCAATAAGGAATGAAAAGGGTGAAATCACCACATACCCAGTGGAAATTCAGAAAATTATCAATAATTACTTCAAGAATCTTTACACTCACAGAATAGAAGACGCAGAAGAAATGGACAGATTCCTCAAAAGGTACAAATTACCAAAACTGAATCAAGAAGATATAACAACTCTCAATAAGCAAATAACAGCCAATGAAATATGAAACATAATAAAAAGCCTACTGACAAAGAAAAGTCCAGGTCCTCATGGATTCACAGCTGAATTCTATAAGAAATTTATAGAAGATATAATACCCACAAACTTTTCAATGAAATTGAAATGGAAGCAGTCCTCCCAAAATCATTTCTGGAGGCAAGTATAATACTGATTCCAAAACCAGAGAAAGACACAACTAAAAAGGAAAGCTATAAGCCAATCTCCCTCATAAGCATAGACACAAAAATACTCAACAAAATTCTGGCAAATAGAATACAGCAAATCATCAAGAAGATCATACACCATGACCAGGTAGGATTCATCCCAGGGATGCAAGGATGGCTCAATATTCGAAAATCTATAAATGTAATACACTATATTAATAGACTGAAATCTAAAAACCACATGATCATCTCAATTGATGCAGAGAAAGCTTTTGACAAAGACCAACACTCATTCATGTCCAAGGTCCTACAGAAAATCGGAATAGATGGACTCTACCTTAACTTGATAAAAGCCATCTATGACAACCCAAAAGCTAATATAATCCTAAATGGGGAAAAATTGAAATTTTTTACTCTTAAATCAGGTACAGCTGGGCGTGGTGGCGCATGCCTGTAATCCCAGCACTCGGGAGGCTGAGGCAGGAGGATTGTTGTGAGTTGGAGACCAGCCTGAGCTACAAAGTGAGCTCGAGGCCAGCCTGAACTGCATAGTGAGACCCTGTCTTGAAAAGACAAAAAAAAAAAAAAAAGATCAGGTGCAAGACCAGGATGTCCTCTATCACCCCTCTTATTCAATATAGTCTTGGAATCATTAGCAACAGCCATTACAAAAGAGGAAGAAATAAAGGGAATAAGAATAGGTAAAGAAGAAGTTAAATTATCAGTATTTGCTGATGACATGATACTTTACTTGGAACACTTTAAAAATTCCACCAAGAAACTACTAGAATGGGGCCAGGGAGATGGCTCAGTGGAATAGCGCTTCCCTGGCAAATGTAAGGGTCTGAGTTCAATCCCCGGTTCTGAAAAAAAAAAAAAAGGAACTACTAGAACTGATACGGAAATTCAGTAGCATAGCAGGATACAAAATCAATACTCAGAAGTCAATAGTATTCCTCTACACAGATAACAAGCACACTGAGAGGGAAACAATACCTTTTACAATAGCACCGTAGAAAATGAAATACCTTGGGATTCACTTAACCAAGGAAGTCAAAGATCTTTTCACAGAAAATTACAACACCTTAAGAAAAGAGATTATAGAGGATTTCAGAAAATGGAAAGATATTCCATGCTACTGGATAGGAAGAACCAGCATCGTGAAGAAGGCCATACTCCCAAAATTGCTGTACAGATTTAATGCAATCCCTATCAAATTACCACCAACATACCTCCCAGACATAGAGAAATCATTCCTAAAATTTATTTGGAACTATAAAGGACCTAGAATAGCAAAGGCAATCTTGGCCAATAAAGACAAGGCAGGAGGCATCACAATTCCTGGCTTGAAATTATATTACAAAGCCACTGTGATAAAATCAACATGGTATTGGCAACAAAATAGACCTGAGAATCAATGAAATAGATTAGAAGGTACAGAAGCATCTATGATCACACTCAGCCATCTGATCTTTGACAAAGGGGCCAAACAAGCTTACTGGAAGAAAGATAGCCTCTTTAACAAATGGTAGTGAAAACTTGGCTTTCTACATGCCGAAAACTAAAACTTGACCCAGCTCTATCACCATGCACTAAGGTAAATGGATTAAAGATCTAAACATTAAAACAGAAAACTCAATCTCCTGGAAGAGAAAGTAGGAGGAACTCTTGAAGACATAAGGGTAGGTAAAGAGTTCATGAGCAAACATATATTTGCACGGGAAACACTTGAAAGAATCAATAACTGGGATCAACTCTTCTTGAGGAGCTTCTGCACATCAAAAGAAATTGTCAACAGAGTGAAAAGAGAACCCACAAATTTTGAAAATATACTAACTAATAAGCAATCAGACAAAGGTCTGCTGTCTAGAATATATAAAGAACTAAGATAATACAAGGTCCTCATATTTAAAGACCCAATTCAGAAATGGGCATCTCAGATGAATATGAAATTAAAGAAGTGAACAAATATATGAAAAAATGCTCCACATCGCTAGCCATCCATGAAATGCAAATAAAAACAACACTGTGATACCATCTCACTCCAGAAAGAATGGCTATCATAAGGAAATCAACCAACAACAAATGTTGGTGAGGTTGTGGGGAAAAGGCAACACTTCTCCACTGCTGGTGGGAATGTAGACTGGTACAACCATTGTGGAGGTCAGTGTGGAGACTCCTCAAAAGAGTAGGACTAGAAATCCCATTCAAGCCAGCTATCCACCTATTGGGAATTTTCCCAGAGGAACTAAAAACACTGCATCATAGTGATATATGCGTACCTATGTTTATAGCAGCACAATTGGTGATAGCAAAATCTTGGAAACAACCAAGATGTCTGTCACATGAGGAATAGTTTAAAAAGATGTGGTATTTCTTTATATATAATGTATATGATGGAGTATTACTCAACTATTAAGAATGATAATCTTGAAGCATTTATATTGAAATGGATGCCACTTGAATATATACTCATAAGTGAAATAAACCAGACACACATGAGTAAATATCTTATAGTCTCCCTAGTATAAGTAGTGAAAAGAAGAAATACAAATGGAAATGTACAAGAATAAGTAAAAACAATTGAGTCAGATAAGGCAAAGTGAATGGCATATGCTGCAGGATACTAATCAGATTTTCTTCTCGATTGTTAACAACCTAAGTTCACAGATCAAAATTGGAGAAATAGAAGAGCCACAAGGCCATCCAAGATTTTGGCCCTAGCCTTTCAAGGTCAGCAAAGACTCAGGACATAGGAGAACCTGTACTGCAACATCATGAAACTCAGTTGAGGTCCAAATTTTCTGAACAAGGAGATTATGGAGCCACAGGGGAAAGAGACTGATGATCTGTAGTGTGCCTGGGGAGAGTCACATGGAGAGAAAACTTTCTCTCAGGCTCTCACAGAGAGCAAACTGGTCAAGCATTGGCCATGACTCATCCACATGGATGACACACACAGGATCTACAGAATAAGGTACAAAACTACAAGATAAACCCTGAGGCGACTTCACTGACTTCATAAGAAACAAAAAATACATGTGTTGGTATATAGGTCTTGCTCTATCTAGGTCTTAACCATCCAGCAGAAAAGTATAAAAATGAGGTATACACTGTGGGGCCATAATAATAAGTTGGGCTGTACATGGCTATGGTCAACAACTTCTTTAAATAACTCACTATTGTTGTGGAATGCTGGACAGTGTTGGATTGTGTTGTCGAGTTCAGGCACCTAAATTAGTTGAATGACAGTGGAGTGCCCATCTTTGACAGGTGTAGACAAAGGAAGGGGTATAGAAAGGAAGAATCGTGATGTGTGTGTATGGACAGTACAGTCGGGATAGATAATGCCGTGCTTCTACATAATTCTATGAGAGGCAAGATTTGCACTAGTGGTGGTTGGACAGGATATTATGTCAGCTTCTAGTACTATGGACAACCACTAGGAAAATAACAAGGTAGAAAGTATTAATTATTGAATGTTTTATGTTATTCAGGTATAAAAAATAAGATATGTAAACAGCTACACTCTTAATTTACTGATAAGAGACATCTGCTATAATAATGTTTGTAAGTATAATATCATGTATGTACCTTCTACGATACCAAAACAGTATGAAAACAGTTTGCAATGTATTAATTTATCCAATCCATCTTGTCAAGGTATCTTTTTTTTTTTTTTTTTGGCAGTACCAGGGATTGAACTCAGGCCCTTGAGCTTGCCAGTCAAGCACTTATTCTACTGAGCCATCTTGCCAGCCTTTGTCAAGGTATCTTAAAACTGTCTCATTGCTATTTGTACTTCAATAAAATAAAAATTAAAAAAATACAGAATTTCTATTGCCTATTCTATATCCTAACAGAATTGTTCTAATTTTTAGAATTCCAATTGAAGTGGATTTCTAACTGGAGAACAATTTACTGCACCCAGCTGAATTACACTAGCATGTAGTTCAGGGTGCGGAGGCTGCCGGGGGATTGTGGCCAGCAGCATCAAAGGCACAGCAGGAGAAGCTGCTGAAATACTGACAGGCATGCTGTTTGGAGAAGCTGTTGGATCTGCTGGAGCTGTTGGTAGCTGCTAGTTCTCTCAGGCTGTTCTGCTGGAGGACCTTGTCATGCTGGCTTTCCTGATTAACTTTGGAGAAGTCATTTTCAGCATTGCCTCCTGGTTCCATTGAGGAAGATGGTGCACTGCGTAGCCTCATGAAGAAGCTCGGGACCTCACTGTTGCCGAGGCTGGCTGGGGTACCTTTGTGGGAGCTCTGGTACTTACCTTGACTGCCACTTCCTGGTCCCAGTTCAGATCCCTCAGCCTGCTAGCACAGATCCTTCATCCCGCTGGCGTAGACTTCCTGGCTTTCACCACTGACCTTTGGGCCTTTCCATCACAGATCTGTGCAGCAGGCCTGCGTGAGTCTTTGTTGTGGGCTCTAGGCCTCCAGTTGGGCTTGTGGAAGGCATTGTTAATGGACTCACGCAGGGTATCAGCTGGATTCCTTAGTATTTAGTGTGTGGATAGATTGTATATGATTACTGGTGATTCCTTATAAACTAATATTATAAAAAATGTCCTGTACTGTATCATTCACCTTGCAAAAACCCCAAACTATGACACCAACAATGAATTTAGAAATCAATAATGAAACTATCTAGAGTAATTTCCAAATATTTTGAAATTAGACAAGTATGCCTCTTACACACTTGTGGATCAAAAAGGATATTACACAAAATTAGAAAATATTTTTAAAAGGATAACAATTAAAACCACACTACAAATATGACGATATGCAATGTATTAATTATTGTAACCATCCTACTAACCTGTTTTGAAACTGTTTCATTACTATTTTATCTTTTTTCTCATTGAAATGAATTAAAAAATAAAACATAAACAAAAAACCCCCCACATATCAACATTTTTGGGTTGTATGTATAATAGTGTTGGAGGGAAACTGATACATCTAGCTGCACATATTTAAAAACAGAACAGTTGAGAGAGTCTTTTTGTCAACACAGTGCTACAGAGGACGAAGGAAGCCCCTGCCCTTCCCAAAGCTGAAGCCAGTGTAGAAGCGTTGAAGGCCAAGAAGGCCGTGCTGAAAGCCATCCACAGCCACAAAAAGAAGATAGGTCATTCATCCATGCCAAGACACTGCGGCTCCAGAGGCAGCCCAAGTGCCCTTGGAAGAGCGCCCCCAGGAGAAACAAGCTTGACCACTATGCCATCATCAAGTTCTCCCTGACCACAGAGTCAGCCTTGAAAAAGACTGAGGACAACAACACACTCGTGTTCCTTGTGGATGTCAAAGCCAAAAAGTGCCAAATCAAACAAGCTGAGAAGAAGCTCTATGACGTTGCCAAGGTCAATACCCTAATCAGGCCTGATGGAGAGAAGACAGCGTGTGTTCGACTGGCTCCTGAGTATGAGGCATTGAATGTTGCCAACAAAATTTGAATCATCTAAACCGAGTCCAACTGGCTAATTCTAAATATATATATTTTCCCAGTCTAAATATAAAATAAAATAAATAAAAGCAGAACAATTTCAAATCAAATTACCTAAAATTCTTTTTTTATTTTTTTAATTTATTTTTTTTACATGTGTTTTTTTACATGCTTATAGGGTCTCACTATACAGATCAGACTCATAGTGGTCCTCTTGTTTTCAGCCCCCTACACACGGGGATCACAGGCACATGCCACCATGTCTCAATTGCTGTCTCAGTGTGCCCTGGCAGCGGGGCCAGCATGGCATGCAGAGGATCGAACCCAGTCCCTGTGTCTGCCTAAGCAGGCACTTTAATCTGCTGACCTATCTGGCCGGTCCTTGACCTAAAATTCTTTATTAAACAGTTAGGCCAAAAAGAAGAGGGGGAACAAATAATTAAACCTAGCTAAGGAAAACAAAGAACATTGTCAATATGAATATATATAAAACAGAGCATAAAATCTTTTTGATAAAATCAGTGAAGTAAAGGATGATTCTTTTAAAAATTAAATAAAATTGGTAACTTCTAGCTACCTGGATTAAGAAATCAATAGATGTAACTACGAATAGTAGGAATAAGAGATTATCATTTACAAACCCCATTGAAAGTAAAATAACCAAAGTTAAAAAGAAATCCTTCATGGTACAATAGTAGAATGAATTGCTCTAGGAGCCAGATGAACCTGCTGTGTCTGCTGTCTCCTGTGGTCCTCAGGGTGGGAGACACACAGGGGAATTCTGGGAAATAAGGAAGCAAAAATGTGTCCATGAGAATAAATCCATATTAGCCTTCTGGAGAACGAAATATCACAGGAAAGAGACCCAACATGGCCTAGGTTACAGCCAGCTTATCTGAACCTCAACCTGACATCTTGTCAGCCATCAAGTGCTGATATCCATATATGCATTTCTCTCTGAGTAATTGAAGCTATGTATGAATAGATAACTATATTGTCCGCTATTTTGACATCAGAGCTCAATTTAGCTCTAACGTCTTGAGTCTTTAAGGGGGCAGTTTTTACTTGAGCTACTTGCAGACTAGAGAGTCTTCTATGGAACTGTTGATATTCAGGAATATGGCCATTTATTTGACAATAGAGGAGTGGAAATAGTTGCAGACTCACCAGCAGAATTTGTACAGAAATTCAGTATTAGAACAGTATAAAAACCTGCTCTCCCTTAGTCCAGCCATCGCTAAGCCATATCTGATCACCGTTCTGAGGCAATGCTCACACTGTGGAATGTGATGAGTCAAGAATCTGCAGCCAAAACAACTGGGATGGGAGAAAGGAGGAAAGAATTACAGAAGGAAAGGGAAAAGCATTTACCATATATGTACATACATACACGCGATAGTTTGGATAATTGTACTGCAGATTTCTACTGGCCTATTCTAAGGAACAGTTAATGTTTAGTGTTTTTCTTTTTAATTTTTTGGACCAATTTTATGCGCTTATGTATGATAATCTAAACAACTAATTTGAAAACAACAATATGCACTATAACAATCATTGTTGAGGGCTGGCAAGATAGCTCAGCGGTCTAGAGCACCTCTCAGGGACCGCGGTTCGAGCCCCAGCACCACATGCCATGCCAGCCCCTCCCCGCAGGGCAGGCTGAGCTCACCCCCCACCCCTGCGAAAAAAGAATCTGTGATGTGTAGTGAGACACTGTAATAAATAAAGGAATTAAAAAAAAAAACAACAACAACAATCATTGTTGAATCCCTATCATTTTGTTTAGTGAGACTGTGCGCCGTTTACAATTTTTTTTACTAATTTTATTCTCTTTTTTTTTTTTTTTTTTTTTTTTTTTTTTTTTTTTTTTTGGTCTTTTTTTGAGACAGGGTCTCACCATGCAGTTCAGGCTGGCCTTAAGCTCACTTTGTAGCTCAGGCTAGTCTCGAACTCACAACAATCCTCCTGCCTCAGCCTCCCGAAAAAATAAAAATGAAAAAGAATCTGCAGCCACACCTTCTGAGTATTCATATGAGTGAGCAACCATAGGAATGTAAGTTTGTGCAAAGTCTAATCAAAGCTGAACTGCAACTCCACGCTAGAGAATTCACCCTGGAAAGAAGCCCTACAGCTGCAAAGGATGTGGCAAAGCTTTCAACTGAAGCTCAGATCTTACTGAACACCAAAGAACTCCTAGCAGAGGGAATCCCTACAAATATAAATAATGTGGCAAAGACTTTCACTGAATCTTTTATCTTCATCAGCAATACAGTCTACAGCCTGGAGAGGACCCATACAAATGTAAAGACTGTGGCAAAACATTTAATCAAATTTCAAATCTAACTCAGTACTAAAGAAAACGTTCTGCAGAAAAGATTACAGATGTGAAGAATGCGGCGAAGCTTTTAAATACTGCTCAACACTTGATAGGCACCAGAGGATGCATGATGGAGATAAAACCTACAAATATAAATGTGCCAGATTCTTCAGCAGTTTCTCCAACTTTATTTTATGTTATTTTTGTATTTTTAGGGAAGGGTCTACAGCGTGTTCAGGGTCTCACTACTAGATCGGACTCGTAGTGATCCGCCTGCTTACAGCCTCCCAAGAGCTGGGATTACAGTCCTGCACCACCACACCCAGTCTCAATTGCCAACTCAGCTTGCCCCGGGGGCGGGGCCCACACAGCAGGCCCAAGGATTGAACCCCTAGCCCCTGCGCCTTCTTGCAGGCACTTTAATCCTCTCAAACTTTAAATAACACCAAATAATTCATCTTAGAGCCTTAATAAATAATTCAAGGTTTAGACAATATCACAGTATTCTTGTTAGAAGAAAATCCTATCAGCATAAAGAACTGCAAAAAATCCTTTAACAATTTTTTACTCCTTATATCAACATTAGACAATTTATACTGAAGAGGAACCCACAGATTAAGAATACTGAAATGTCTTCAGTTGAAGTTCAGATCGTATTCCACATCAGAGTATTTATTCATGTTGGATAGAAGAAATCTTACATGCATATTGGGCGTTGAATGCGTTCTGTGAAGAAGACACACTTCAGAATATCAAAATATTTATATTGGAAGCACCCTTTACAAGTGTGGATGTAGAGGGAACCCTATGGTCATATGGAAGCCTAAGGGTAAGGGAATCATTGCTGGGGAAAGCATAGCATTGAGGAATATATGCAAATTGTAACTGGCTTAAAATGCACTGGACACATTAGATGAGCTGGTAGGATAGTATTTTCACACATACGCAAATAGTATATCTCATGATCATCTTATGATATGAAAGGTCATTAGAAATCCCCATTTATAAGTATACTGATTTTAGAAAATTGGATAAAAAACAACCATCAAATTAGTCATTCATCAAATGAACAAGAATGTTTACTGATTGTTCTTAAAGTATTTTTCCAAAGATAGATTTTGATAAATGGAAGCTTATGTTTTGTAATGTATTAACCATATTGACTGTTGAATGGCATGTTACCCTCCCATGGAATTTAATCTGTTCCACTTTATTCAATATTGCAAAGAATAGATGTTAATATGCTAATGTTTCTTCATGATTGCTCAAATTAAAATAATTTGAATACCATTATTCCCGCAAGTCACATTTTTACTTATTTATTCACTTGTAATTATTGGAAAAAATATGCAGTTGTAGAATTATTTTTAAAAACCTAAAAAATAAAATCAAAAGTAAATATATAGCTTTGGGAATAAATTACTAAATTTGTTTATAAACTTCCCCCTTCCCCAATTATTTTCATGCATCACCTCTTTAGGGCTACAAAGTACGCAGACTTTGTTATTGAAGTACATTATCTGAAATATATACAATTATTATCTGTTAATGACATTCAACCATAGGAGGTTTCTATAATTTTTAATTGTGAATATGTGTAAATTATTATGTATGTGTGAACATCTACTGCAAAACAAATTATTTACTGAAACAAGATAATTTGAAACAAATTGGTATTGTACCAGAAAATAGGAAATTCCACATACCACAAAAAAAGTTCAATTTTCCCTACACTGAATGCATTTACATAAGATGTCACAGTTCATGGTTTAGAATCTCATGCTAAATTTTTCCTTTTGTTTGGCTGTTATTCATGTGAGATCCGATAAAACTTACATGGTCAAAGTTTATAAACTATGGTATCATTCACCTACATAGAGATTTTAAGAATGTATTGTAATAGTTAATGTACTTAAGAAAATTTGAAAGTTGTAATTCCACAGTAACTATGTTACCTTTTTATGTCCTTCTAAAGGAAAACAGGTTAAAGTCATTTTTATCATATTGTTTCTTTCACTATGTCTCATGACATCATATAATTTTGTATATTCACTGAGTTTGTGTGACATTAATATATAGAAAAACGCTTAGTATATAATGAATATTTTATAATTAGGAGAAACATATTCTTATTGGAATGCTTTGTGTAAGAAAATGAATATTCCACTGTGAAAAGATGTTAACTGCACCTGTGGAAAGATGCATTCATTTGAGATCTACACGTATGACACTCTCTGGGCTTAAAAGAAATTCTTTTTGCATTTTCTGATTGTCTCCAGTATGCCATTTACTACTCTACAGATTCCTTAGGTGTGTGTGTGTGTGTGTCTGTGTGTGTGTGTGTCTGTGTGTGTGTCTTCTCATTGCTTGTGCTTTGTTTCTTGATTCTCACCTGTCAGTTCATGTTTTCTTACAGAAAATCAACAGTTCTCCAAGTAGTTTGGGATTTTAATTCTGTAATAAAATCCCCCTGATTTTTGTAATGGCTGTACCGATACATATCAATGCCACCAGTAAGAATCCCACGTATGTGTATCATCAGTAATTGCTATCCTTTGTCTTTTTTTTTTTTTTTCTGTCTTTTTGAGACAGGGTCTCACTATGCAGTTCAGGCTGGCCTTAAGCTCACTTTGTTGCTCAGGCTGGTCTCAAACTCACAACAATCCTCCTGCCTCAGCCTCCCGAGTGCTGGGATTACAGGCATGCGCCACCATGCCCGGCTTATCCTTTGTCTTTTGACATATCCTCAATGAGATTTTATAATTTTGAGGTCCATTTCTTGGTAGTGATATTGAGATATTTTTCTTATCTGCTTCAGCTGTTTGCATTATCTTCACGTTAAAAATGTCTACTTTATTTTTTTTTTCTGTTTTCTTTATTTTACTGAGAAACAAATAGTAATGAGACAGTTTCAAAACTGGTTAGTAGGACAGTCACAATAATTAATACACTGCATATTATCTTAAAAATGTCTACTTTAAATGATATTTTCTATCATTGATATTGTTAGTCCTGTAATTCTTTCTTCAAAAAAGCTCGATTTACATCTTCATATTTCATCCTTTAAAAATAGGACAGAAATAACAGAGCAGACTGTGAATTTGAAGTTAGCCTAGCTCAATGGGAATCATTCAGTCTGAATAACAGTGTGAAGAGCAGCAGGACACAGTGTCAACAGGTCTAACTCTCTTGTCATTAAGTTTCAAAAGGAAAAGAGAAAGGGAGCAGAATGGAGAACTTGTTTGAAGAAATAAAACCTGAGAACTTCACAAACTTGTTTCAGAATCTACAAGTTCATGAAGCTCAGTAACCACACACACACACACACACACACACACACACACACACACGCACACCAAATCCATGATATGACCCCAATCAGATTGCTCAAAACTGAAGGCCAAAAAAAAAATGAAAGCAAACAGTTAAAATGACCTGTCACTTATAGGAAAACAATGACCTCATGGCTGTAGATCTCTCATCAGAAACTATGGAGACCAAAAAGAAGGGAAATGACATTTTTATCACGTTATACAAATGTTAACCCAGAATTCTATATTCTATAAAAATATCCATGACGAACATGTAGTAAATAAAAATGTTGCCACAGGTGGGGAAATTAAGAATAAATACACTATCTGTTAGACCTATTGTAAAAAAAATGACAAACAGTTTTGCAGGGAGCAAAGAAATGATACCAGAAGAAAACTGCAAATATCAGAACCAAAAGCAGAGCAACAGAAAATGAAAATACCTGGGTAAATATAACAAATTATTTTTCTTTGACTTCTTTTTTTTTCATGGTTACCTCATTATTTTATTAAAAATATATTTCATTAAAAGACATATTTTATGATTCTTTAAAAAAATCTTGTTTGCATATCTTGGATAAACAAGATCTTGGGGACTAGCTTGAATCATTTGCTGCACTCTAATATTTTTTTATTATTTTTTTTCCATTTATTTTTATTTTATTAAAATACAAATGTCAATCAGACAGTTTCAAGACACCTTATCCATACAGAGTCGATGAATTAATACATTGCAAACTGTTTTCATAACGTTTTGGTATTGTACAAGGTGCATACATGATATTATATTTACAGATATTATTTTAGCAGATATCTCTTATCAGTGAATTAAGAGTGTAGTTGCTTACTTATCTTTTTTTTTTTTTTTTTTGAGACAGGGTCTCGCTATGCAATTCAGGCTGGCTTTAAGCTCACTTTGTAGCTCAGGCTGGTCTCGAACTCACAACAATCCTCCTGCCTCAGCCTCCCGAGTGCTGGGATTACAGGCATGCGCCACCACGCCCGGCTCTTATCTTTTTTTTTATAGCTGAATTATATCAAATTTAAAATGGTAGGGTATCCCATATTTATTGTATACATATGGCTTCCTCTCATGTGAATTCTTTTTTTTCACAGAATGGGGAATTGAACTCAGGCCCTTGAACTTGCCAGGGAAGCTCTTATCCTACTGAGCCATCTCCCTGGTCTGACTTCTTTAAAATGTTGGATGGTTAAAAGCAAAAATCATAATCTTATGTGCTGGAGTTTTCTGTGTGCAGACACGATGGAAGACAGCTGCTGTAAGTGGGGGAGGTGAAGGGACTAACGGGGGTTTCTATCAAGCCCGTTTCTGCCTCCAAAGGCCCTGGTACTTGCTGCTTCCTGCTTAGATAGCTCTTTCCGCAGCTGTCATATGCTGGGCTTATTCTCATGTATAGGGTTATTTATTTATTTGATACAGGTCTTGCTATGCAGCTCAGACTTGGAATGATCCTCCTGTTTCAGCCTTCCTAGTGCTGGGGTTACAGGTGTGCGCCACCACGCCAGGTTTCGGTGGCCTGCTCTGCGCATAGTGGCTTGTTGCGGGGGGGCCAGCATATGTGGTACTGAGGGTCAAACTTGGGTGCTTGAGCTTGCCAGGCAGGGGCTTAGACGGCTGAGCTATCTCCCTGGCCCCATAAAATTTTATTTAAAAATAAGACGTGTGTCTAAAACATTAAGGTCATTAAAAAGGTAGTTGGTGATTCAAAACACCCATCACTCATGTAAGAAAAAAAAAAGCTACCACCACACACGACGAACGTGAAGTAAATAAAAATGTTGCCACAGGTGGCAAAAAATGTTTCCCCCTTCCCCAGGTAAAGAGATTCTCTAGGGTGACTATCTTTAGGGTGTCATCTTACCCACAAAATTCCCTGCCAGTAGAGGTGGTTGGTTTTGTTCCCATTTGATGCAGGAGTAGATGGAAACCTGGGCCAGGTAAACAACTGGATTAGAACCTCATAGGCAGAGGCTGACTCATCTTGCTTGTTAGCACTGAACTTTGTGTACTAGATACAGCCAGGCCATTCCACTGTACTGAGTTTAGGCTAAGGCCTTCATAAGAAAAATTTAGTGAATTTTTTTCTGTCTGTAAGTAGAGCCTATAATGGGATAAAAGTGGGGAATACCTTCCCATTTATTTTTTACTTGAAATGACTTAAAAGAGATATCATGCCAAATATCAGTGCACATATTTCCCTAGAAACAAGAGTCACAGAGTACAGCTATCAAATATGGGAAGTGATTTAAAAAATCCATTTATGAGCTATTGTTTTGAGTGTTTTTAATGACATCAAACAACAGAATAACCCAGGAAAGAGAGAAAATGCCTAACATCTGGATCCTGTCTAGAGCACCTGCTTTGTTTTGTTTTTGCAATACCAGGGATTGAACTTGGGACCTTGTGCTTGCTAGACATAGAGCCCCTATTTTTATTTTTAAGGCAACAGGAACAAATATTCCTCATCCTCCCATCTTTGTAACAAGATGCAAATAGTGGTTTAGAATGTTTCACATATAGTATGTGGTTTAGAATGTTTCACATATAGTATGTTCCTTCCAAGTTGGTTCTTCTTAAACACACTTGATTGCAAAATGAAAATCTGTAAGCACAGGTTTGGAGCAGATGGAGGAAAGACTGGTGGTTGTCTAGCAGACAATTTATGGTTCAAGTCTACCTTTGTGGAGGCCAGTCAAGAGGTTTACGGAACTCTCCCCATGCACATTCCCATTTCTTTTCTTTTTTCCTCAGGAGCGCTGTCCTGTGAACAAAATGCAGACCTACATAAGCTAGACTTTGTCAATGGAATCAGCTATATAGATATTTAATTAAATACAGATTCTAACTGACAGTTCTTTCTAATTTCCTCCCAACGTTTGAATAGATCTCAAGCCACCTGAAATCATTTTTCTGAACTCTTTTAATCTGTTGCTTTGTTCCTCCAAATTGCATTCATTATCAGTCAAAGATGCTGCGCTGCCCACAGCCCCGCTCTCAGGCTTCTGCTCTTTCTTGTTGCTCTTTTCTTCTCAGAGCTCTTCTCTCTCTTGGGTGAGGGCCTGGCTCTCGTCATTTACCTGTTTTGCCCAACTCTCCACATTTGCTTCCTTTGCTTCTCAAGCCCAACTCTGACAGCTGGCCTGTGTGCCTGGTGCCCGAATGCTTCCACATGTGCAGAAGGGCTTGGGAGAGAGAGACACTCAAGGTGTAGTCGAGATAGGGTAAGTTTGGTGTTATTTCAAATTTCATGGCCTCCTTCAAAGATTGCATTGCAACCGAAAGCCACTTCCACGAATGAGGGTCGCTGCACGGGACACTGTAGCATCCTATTATAAGCAATTGTCTCAGTTGGGCTGTACATTTCCTTACGTCCTAGACTCTGCAAGAAGTCTCAAGCAATACAATCTGATATTTATTTTTCCTGGACACACAAGATTCTGTTTTTCAAAGCTTCAGACTGACAGAGGCTGAAACCAAATACTTTAACCTGCAATTTACTTCTTTTGAGGTAAAACTGTATTTCAATTCTTTATCTGCCTGATGGGACACTGGAGCAATCAATAAAGAGACTATAGCAAGCCCCTGTTCCTGGTGATTGCCTTTGCATGGGGCTGTCTTGCAGAGGGCTGTGAACAAACTGAAGCCATTAGTACTAGTGCTCCTCCTCCCAGGCCTGCCGAGTGGATGAGATCTTTCTCTGTGCTCTTGGGACCCCTCCAGTCCTCCGGATCCAGCCCAAGCCCAGGCCCTGCAAATATGTGGGAGAGCTTTCCTGCTCCCCTGTGCCCGCTAGTGCCCTCTAGACCCAGCCCATGCCTGGCATACAGGCCTGGGATGAACCTCTACAGCTGAAGTCTCTGCAGAGAGAACAGGGGCCAGAACCACCCAGCTAATCCAAGAGCAGAGCATCTTGCCAGAGAGGCACAACAGGTTCGTTCCCAAGGGCTGCAGTAGGAAGGAGCAAAGCACAGCAGCAAGACCCAAGCCAGGCACAACTGGATGAATTTAAACTTTGTAGATCTGCACCTGAATATCAGTAGGTGCTAAGGTTATAATTGTGCCAAAGCTCCTCAGAGGTCAGAAGACAGGGCTAAAAAATGACAAAGAGAAGAAGCAAAATGCAATCTTAGACCCCAAACCCACCCAGAACAAGTGCGGAAGACACTAGCACAGAAGAACTTGGGAATCACATAGCTGAAATGTCTGAATCAATAATGTCTGAAGTAAAGAAACAATAGCAGGTATAAAGGAACTCAGATCAGAAATAACCTCTGAAATAAAAAATAGAAATCTCTGAATTAATAGCATTTGAAGTAAAGAATCAAATGCAGAAGCATATGGAAGAAATCAGATAAGAAATAATCTCTGTAGTAAAAGAATTCAGAACTGCTTCTAAAGAAGACACTAATAAAAAATAGAGGAGATTAGAAAAGCGATGGATTCCTTGAATGAGCAATACAGGAAAAAAATAGATCATGTGAAGCAGAGTCAAAGAGATACAGAGGAACTTAAAATCTCAATCAAAAGCTTGCAAAACCATTTGAAAGTGAAGACAGAATTTCAGATCTTGAAGACACCATAGCAGCTAGTGAAAAAATAAAAAAAGATCTCTTAAAAATAACTAGGATGCAGGAGAAATAATTCAACACATGCAAGATGATACAAAGATGAACAATGTGAGACTAATAGGCATCAATGAGAAAGAAGGAGTTAATACAAATGGCATAGAAAGAATATGGACAGAAGTAATAGCAGAAAATTTCTCAAATGTGAGGAAACAAACCAACATTCAGATAACTGAAGCATACAGAACTCCAAATAACTTCAACCCAATTAAAAACACACCAAGACATATAATTGTCAAGATCCCAGAAATCCAGTACAAGAACAATATACTAAAAGCTGCTAGAGAAAAGAAGCAGATCACATTTAAAGGAAAACCCAACAGAATAATGGCGGACTTCTCTCCACAAACCATAAAGGCAAGAAGAGCATGGAGCACAGTACTTCAAGTCTTGCATGAAAACAAGCCCAGACTATTATACCCTGCAAAACTCTCTTTCAAGTTTGATGGAGAAGTGAAATACTTCCACGACAAAGAACAACTGAAGAATTTCATGATGACAAAGCCATCCCTTCACAGGCTACTGAAAGATGTTCTAGAGAGAGATCACAATGACCAGAACTCCATGAATGAGAATGGAAGGAACCCACTAAACAGGACAGACAATTAAACACAGGATACAAAGGAGTAAACAACACCAGTATCATGACAACATAA
The DNA here is from genome assembly GCA_004027165.1 of Ctenomys sociabilis. Taxonomy (NCBI): domain Eukaryota; kingdom Metazoa; phylum Chordata; class Mammalia; order Rodentia; family Ctenomyidae; genus Ctenomys; species Ctenomys sociabilis. The sequence continues at coordinate 43,215 of PVKA01015145.1, forward strand.
GTCAGCACATTTCAATTATAACCATCAATGTAAATGGACTCAATTCCCCAATTAAAAGAAGTAGAATGGCACAGTGGATTAAGAAACAAAATCCAAAAGTATGCTGTATACAAGAAACACACTTAACTCAAAAAGACATTTATAGGCTTAAAGTCAAAGGATGGAAAACAATACTACATACTGCAGCACCTCAGAAAAAGCAGGGTAGCAATCCTGTTCTCAGAAAGTCTCAACTTCAAACCAAGAATGATCAAATGAAATAAAGAAGGTCACTATACACTGGTTAGGGGAAGAATTCAAGAGCAAGAGGTAACGCTCATAAATATCTATGCACCAAACACAGGCGCACCCAACTATGTAAGACAAATCTTAACGGACATGAAAAATCTAATATCCAATATCACATTCTTAACAGGAGACCTTAACACCCCCTTATCCCAAAAATATAGGTCAACCAGACAAAAAAATTAGCAAAGAAATAGCAGAACTGAACCAGAGCTTGGAACAAATGGACCTGGTGGACATATACAGAGTGTTCCATCCAACCACAGCTGAATACACATCTTTTTCAGCTGTACATGGGTCATTTTCTAAAATAGATCACATACTGACCCATAGGTCATGCTTAAGTATATACAAGAAAACAGAAATTATCCCATGCATATTATCTGACCAAAGTGCAAGGAAATGGAAATAAACAATAAAAGAAACCAGGAAAAAAACCCCATAAATACATGGAAATTAAACAACACCCTACTCAGCAACCAATGGGTCACACATGAAATTAAACAAGAAATTGAACAATATGTATAATTCAATGAAAAGTCAAACACAACTTATCAGAATTTATGGGATGCAATGGAAGTAGTTCTCAGAAGGAAATTTATAGCTGCGAACTCACACATTAGGAAAACAGAATGGGAACAAATAAACACCCTAATGCTGCACCTCTAACATCTAGAAAAGGAAGAGCAAACCAAACCCAGAGCCCAAAATGGGAAGAAATCATAAAGATTAGACCAGAAATTAATTGAATTGAGATGAAGAAAACAGTTCAAAGAACTGATGCATCAAAAACCTGGTTCTTTGCAAGATTAAATAAGACTGATAAGCACCTAGCTAACCTCATCAAAAAAAAAAAAAAAAAAGGAAAGAAAACATTCAAATACAAGCAATAAGGAATGAAAAGGGCGTAATCACCACAGACCCAGTGGAAATTCAGATTACCAATAGCTACTTCGAGAATCTTTCTCTCATAGAATAGAAGACACAGATAAAATGAACAGATGCTTAGAAAGGGACAAATTACCAAAACTGAATCAAGAAGATATAACAACTCTCAGTAACCCAATAGCAACCAATGAAATACGAAATGTAATAAAAACCTACAGACAAAAAGAAAAATCCAGATCCTGATATGTTCACAGCTGAAATCTACAAGAAATTTACAGAAGATATAATCCCTGTAGTCCTCAAACTCTTCAATGAAATTGAGAAGGAAACCATCCTTCCTAGAGGCAAGTATCACACTGCTTCCAAAACCAGGGAAAGACATAACTAAAAAAGAGAACTACAGGCCAATCTCCCTCATGAACATTTATGCAAAAATCCTCAACAAAATCCCAGCAAATAGAACACAGCAAATCATGAGGAAGATCATACACCATGAATGGGTAGGATTCATCCAGGGATGCAAGAATGGTTCAAGATTCACAAATCTATAAAAGTAATACACAGTATCAATAGAGCAAACACTAAAAACCACATGATCACCTCAATTGATGCAGAAAAGGCTTTTGACAAAGACCAACACTCATTTATGTTCAAAGTCCTGCAGAAAATTGGAATAGGTGGCCTCTACTTCAATCTAATAAAAGCCATCTATGACAACCCAACAGCTAACAATTCTAAATGGGGAAAAACTGACATCTTTTACACTCAGATCTGGCACAAGACAAGGATGTTCTCCATCATCACTCCTATTCAATATAGTTCCAGAATCATTAGCTAGACCCAGACACAAGAGAGAGAAATAAAAGGAATAAGAATAAGTAAAAAAGAGGTTAAATTATCATTATTTTCAGGGAAGATCCAAAAAACTTCACCAAGAAGCTTCTAGAATTGATACACAAATTCAGTAGCATCGCAGGATACAGAGTCAATACCTAAAAGTCAATAGCGTTCCTCTACACAGATAACAAACACACTGAGAAGGAAATTAGGGAAACAATACTTTTTCCAATAGCACCGTGAAAAATAAAATACCTTGGAATTAATCTAACTAAAGAAAATTTTCAAGGAAAATTACAGTACTCTACAAAAAGAGATCATAGAGGATTTAAGAAAACGGAAAGATATTCCCTCTTCCTGAATAGGAACAACCAACATTATGAAGATGGCCATACTCCCAAAATTGCTGTACAGATTTAATGCAATCCCTATCAAACTACCACTAACAAACTGTGGAGGGCACCATAATCCGGAAGTCTTCCTCTCTATTCCTTTTAAGGATATAAGTTACACTTCCTGTTTATTGCTGCATTATGGCTTCCTGCCTTTTGTTCTTTTAGTTAGACTTCCTGTCACAAGCTCCTTTGGTTGATCACATGAGTGTTATTAGCCTATAACATTACCCTAATATATCTACCTCATTGGTGACGTTGACTTCCCTCCCCTCTGCTATATAAGCTGTATCACTTCCTTGAATAAACGAGACTTGATCAGAATCCTGTCTTGTCTCCATTTCTCGCGCACCTGTTCCTTGTCTTTGTCAGTCCCCTCTCCTCCCCCAGGTGACCTGCGTTGACTGACCCGCTGGACGGGGCAACAAACCTCCCAGACCTACAGAAATCGTTCATAAAATTTATTTGGAACCAGAAAAGACCTGGGATAATAGCACAGGCAATCCTGGGCAACAAAGACAAAGCAGGAGGCATTACAATTCCTGACTTGAAATTATACTACAAGGCTACTGTGATAAAATCAGCATGGTACTGGCAATGAAATAGACCTGAGGATCAGTGGAATAGATTGGAAGGTGCAGAAGCATCTACAAACACACTCAACCACCTTACCTTTGACAAAGGGGCCAAACATGCTTACTGGAAGAAAGATAGCCTCTTTAACAAATGGTGCTGGAAAAACTGGCTCTCCACATGCCGAAAAGTAAATCTTGACCCAGCTCTATCACCATGCACTAAGTTAAAGTCAAAATGGATTAAAGATCTAAACATTAGAACAGAAGCACTCAATCTCCTGGAAGAGAAAGTAGGAGGAACTCCGGAAGACATAGGGCTAGGCAAAGAGTTCATGAACAAAAATCAAATCACACGGGTAATACTTGAAAGAATTAACAACTGGGACCTCCTCTTATTGCGAAGATTTTTGCATGTCAAAGATGTTACCAACAAAGTGAAAAGACAAGCCACAAATTTGGAAAAAGTGTTGACTAATAAGCACTCAGACAAAGGTCTGCTCTCTAGAATTTATAAAGAACTAAGGTATATCAGGGCCCCAAAATTTAAAGACTCAATCCAGAAATGGGCATCCAAGATGAATACACACTTCTCAGAGGACAGAAATAAAGAAGCAAATAAATATATGAAAAAATGCTCCACATCACTAGCCATCTGTGAAATGCAAATTCAAATAACACTGAGATACCATCTCACCTCAGAAAGAATGGCTATCATAAAGAAATCCACCAACAAGAAATGTTGGAGAGGTTGTAGGGGAAAAGGAATCCTTCTCCACTGCTGGTGGGAATTACACTGGTGCAATCATTATGGAAATCAGTATGGAGACTCCTTAAAAAACTGGGACTGGAAATCCCATTCAAACCAGTTATCCCCCTACTGGGAATTTTCCTGGAGGAACTGACAATGTCGTATCTTAGTGATACATGCGTACCTATGTTTATAGCCACACAATTTGTGATAGCCAAATCTTGGAAACAACCAAGATGCCCGTCACCTGAGGAATGGTTGAAAAGATGTGGTGTTTTTATACAATGGAGTATTTACTCAGCTATAAAGAGTGATAAACTCTAAGCCTTCATATTTATCTGGATGCCACTTGAAGATATACTCACAAGTGAAATAGTCTCCCTAGTATAACAACTCAAAAGAAGAAATAAAAATAGAAAAACATAACACAATTAAAAGGAAAGCAAGAACTTGAGGATTAGACAATGAAGAGAAGGCAAGGAAAAAAGGTAGGAAACATGACAGGGGCAAAGCCATACATTTATATGTACAAGATGGATAAGGCTATGACCCAGAGAATCTTCAGCAGATTTTTGAAACTAGCAGTTAATTGGTAGGATTCTCACCCTGATCAACTATGTATGCCGATACCTGTGAACTAAGCAACTGCACTGAAGATAGCAATGTGTAATAGTAAGGACATGCTCAGAATGCCTGTCATTCTGGTCTTCTAAATATGTACTGCTCGTCATGTCATACCAATTACTGCCATACTGTCTCTCAAGTAAATGTTTGTTTAAAAAAACAAGAGCAATAAAATGAAAACAAGAGATAAGAAAAAAAAAAGTCACAGGACTGTCCTGCTACAATGCTGTATATGGTTAGATTTCTAAACTTCTGTGCAAAAATATGTAATTGCTTATTCCTATTTTTTTTTTTTTTTGTCTTTTTTGAGACAGGGTCTCACTGTGCAGTTCAGGCTGGCCTTAAGCTCACTTTGTAGCTCAGGCTGGTCTCGAACTCACAACAATCCTCCTGCCTCAGCCTCCCTAGTGCTGGGATTACAGGCATGCGCCACCACGCCCGGCTGCTTATTCCTATTTTTTAAATATTTTTCTTCATATTCTGGAAGGACTTAAAGGTTAACATATCAATACTTGATGGAAAATACCTGTTCCATGTTATGTCTAAGATGTTTGATATTCAGATAGATAGTGAGGTTAAGCTCAATTGCCTAGTAATAACAATAAGCTTCTCTTCTGGAGGGTTAACAATCTAAGTTTTTAGACCAAAAATTAGAGAGAAAGGAGGGCTGTAAGAAGGACAGCCAATGTTTTGGTCCTAGCCTTTCAAGATCAATGAAGACTCAGGACATAGGAAAACCTGTATGGTGACATCACGGAACTCAGTTGTGTCCTAAATTGTCTGATGAAGGAGATTATGGGGCCACAGAGGAAAGTGATCAATGATGTAGAGTGCACCTAAGGAGAGTCACATGGAGAGAAAACATTCCCTTAGGCTTTCACAGAGAGCAAATTGGTCAAGCAATGGCCGTGACTCATCCACATGGCTGACACTGACAAAGAATCTACAAAGTTCTATACAGGGTTTCAGGATAAACCCTGAGGGGATTTGACTGACCTTAACAGATACAAAAGCTACATTTCTTATTATATAGGTCTTGTTTTATCTTGGTCTTAACTATCCAGCAGAAAAGTATAAAAACAAAGTATAAAAAGTAAAGCCATATTAATATGCTGTAAAAGGCTCAAGCCAACAACTTCTGACATTGCCAGTCCTACGGAAAATCCACTACTATTATGGACCACTAGACTAGATTGGAATATTTTGCTGAATTTACACACCTATGATATTTAAATGACAATGGAATACCCATCTCTGACAAAACTAAAAAAAAAAAAAAAAAGCGGGGATACAAATGAACAATCATTTTGCCTCTGTATATTCTTTTTTTTTTTTTTTTTGGTGGAACCAGGGATTGAACTCAGACCCTTGCACTTTCCAGCGAAGCGCTTATTCTACTGAGCCATCTCCCTGGCCCCTTGCCTCTGTATATTCAAAGTAGGGTAGATATACAACTATATTCTCTTAATTCAATGAATAGAAAGATTTGTTCTAATAGTGTTTGTGGACAGGATATCATGTCTGCATCTTGTACAATGAATAACCACTAAGAGAAAAATATGCAATGTATTAATAATTGAAACTGTCCTAATCGGTTGTGAAACTGTCTCATTGCTATTTGTTTCTCAATAAAATTATTTTTTAAAAAAAGCACTAGTGCTCCTACCCTCAGCGGTATCCTCCTGGCTGACAAGGAAGAACGCAGACATACCCTGAACCTTCAGTGTGAGTCAGGTTTTTTCCTAACTAGTTTTTTGTTTTGTTTTGCTTTGCTTTGCTTTTTGCAGAACCAGGGACCAGGGCTTGAACTCAGACCCCTATGCTTGCCAGGCAAGTGCTTGTTCCACTGAGCCATCTCCCTGGCCCCCTGAGTCAGGTTCTTTTCCTTCATTTTGAAGAGCAGTCTGAGGCACAGAACCGTCTCTTCAGAGCTCAGCTCATCTGAGAGACGACTCTGGACACACCCCCAGGCGGGGGGGGGCTTTCTCTTTTTGGCAAATACCTGAGCAGCGCTCTGCATCTGCGCAAAGTGAAGGGTACAGAACTGCCGCCTTCTCTTTTCTGGTACCGTCTTGGCTATCTGTCTACAAGGTTTGAGCAGTAGACAGCCTCTTTTGCAATGATTTTAATTAATAATTAAATAATAGCTAATTAACTTAATAAATAAATAGATAAATAAATGAAATGTTTTGGACAATTCTATGCCTAGAGAAGAAACTTGGATTCTGAAACTCCAATTAGCAGAATGTTATAAATTAATGTCATCTAAAAATCTCAGCTGAGGAAAAAACTTTAGAAGAAATAAACAAAAGATTAAGATGATGAGGAAGGAGGAGAAAGACAGAACAGAGTATTTAAACCCGTGGACGCTTCAGTAGAGCATAGCTACGGTAACAAAGTACCTTGACAGAAGCAATCCCTTCTTTCCCCACTGGGTGGGGCTCAGCTCTCACTATACAGAGCCTTGCTTCCCGAATGCCCGGCATCTGCCAGCTCTCTGCAGTCCGGGACGATTTCAGACGAAAAGAAGGTACCGAGATCAAGACGTTGTTTCCAGATCAAGAGATGTCCAAGTGGAATCGGGGTCTCTGGTGGTCTCTCCCAGTCATTAAATGAACTGGGGGTTTTGTTTGTTTGTTTTTCTTTTCCTTTGAAGTGTATTTTCCACTATAGGTTAGACTAACAAAATGTGTTCTTTTGTTTTGAGACAGGGTCTCACCATGTAGTCCAGGCTGGCCTTGAACTCGTGGCAATCTTCCTGCCTCAGCCACCATAGTCTGCTAGTCTTAAAATTTTAAAATACCAAATGAAACATTACTGAAGAAAGGTACGAATAATCAATAAAATATAAAAGTGTTTTTGTTTTCTTTCTTTTTGTATTTTTTAGGGAAGGGTCTACAGGGTGTTCAGGGTCTCACTACTAGATTGGACTCTTAGTGATCCACCTGTTTACAGCCTCCCAAGAGGTAGGATTATAGGTGCGCGCCACCATGCCCAGTCTCAATTGCCATCTTGGTGCACACCGGGGGAGGAGCCGGCTCGGTAGGCCCGGGGGATCCAACCCCCAGCCCCTGCGCCTGCTTGTAGGTGCTTTACTCCGCTGAGCTGTTTGGCCTGCCCTTGTTGTTGTTTTCTTGCTAGTATATTTAATCAAATAAATAGGTGTGACTCTTGATCTGCACTAAGTCTTATGGTGAAGACTTGTACACCGCACCAGTCCAGATGGAAACATTAACCTTGCCAGTCAGCCCCGCGAGCCTGAGGGCTGGAGAGGGAGCCGCTTTCTTCCCTGGAATCCCACCTCCCTGTGCCCTTTCTTCCTGGTCCTCCTCTCTCAGCACTGCTTTCTGCAGCAGCCCATGCTCCCAGCATGCAGTCAGAG
>PVKA01015146.1:0-50744 GCA_004027165.1 Ctenomys sociabilis
GTCTTCCAAGTAAAGTATCATGTCGTCTGCAAATAGTGATAATTTAACTTCTTCTTTTCCTATTCTTATTCCCTTTATTTCTCCCTCTTTTCTAATGGCTGTTGCTAAGGATTCCAACACTATATTGAATAGGAGGGGTGATAGAGGACATTCTTGTCTTGTACCTGATTTAAGAGTAAAAGATTTCAGTTTTTCCCCAATTAGGATTATATTAGCTTTTGGGTTGTCATAGATGGCTTTTATCCAGTTAAGATAGAGTCCATCTATTCCAATTTTCTGTAGGACCTTGAACATGAATGAGTGTGGGACTTTGTCAAAAGCTTTCTCTGCATCAATTGAGATTATCATGAGGTTTTTAGAGTTCAGTCTGTTAATGTAGTGTGTTATGTTTATGGGTTTTTGAATATTGAACCATCCTTACATCCCTGGGATGAATCCTACCTGCTCATGGTGTATGATCTTCTTGATGATTTGCTGTATTCTATTTGCCAGGATTTTGTTGAGTATTTTTGCATCTATGTTCATGAGGGAGATTGGCCTGTAGTTTTCCTTTTTGGTTGTGTCTTTCCCTGGTTTTGGAATCAGAATAATACTTGCCTCCAGAAATGATTTTGGAGGACTGTTTCCTTTTCCATTTCATTGAAGAGTTTGTGGAGTGAGGGGATTATATCTTCTATAAATTTCTTGTAGAATTCAGCTGTGAATCCTTCAGGAGCTGAAATTTTCTTTGTCAGTAGTCTTTTTATTACATTTTGTATTTTGATGGCTGTTATTGGGTTATTGAGAGTTGTTATATCGTCTTAATTCAGTTGTGATAATTTTACCTTTTGAGGAATCTGTCTATTTTTTCATTGTCTTCTATTTTGTGAGCATAAAGATTCTTGAAGTAACTATTGATAATCTTCTGAATTTCCACTGGGTCTTTGGTGATTTCACCCTTTTCATTCCTTATTGATTATATTGAATTTTTTCTTCCCTCTTTTTGATGAGGCTTGCTAGATGCTTATCAACTTTATTTAGTTTGCAAGGAACCAACTTTTTGATTTGTGGATTCTTTGAACTGTTTCCTTCATCTCAAATGAATTAATTTCTGCTCTAATCTTAGTGATTTCTTCCCGTTTTGCACTCTAGGTTTTGTTTACTCTTCCTTTTCTAGTTGTCAGAGGTGCAACATTAGGGTGCTAAATTGTTTCAGTTTTGTTTTTCTAATGTGTGAGTTCATAGCTACAATTCTCCCTCTAAGAATTGCTTTCATTGCATCCCATAAATTCCGGTAAGTTGTACTTGAATTTTCACTGAATTGCAGATATTGTTGAATTTCTTGTTGAATTTCTTCTGTGACCCATTGATTGCTCACTAGGGTGTTGTTTAGTTTCCATGAATTTAGTGGCTTTTTGTGGTTTCTTTTGTCAGTTAGTTCCAGTTTCATTGCCCTATGGTCAGATAATATGCATCGAATAACTTCTATTTTCTTGCACATACTTAGGCATGACCCCTGGACTAGTATGTGGTCTATTTTGGAAAATGACACATGTGCATTTGAAAAAAATGTGTATTCAGCTGTGGTTGGGTGGAACACTCTCCATTTGTCCATCAGGTGCATTTGTTCCAAGCTCTGGTTCAGTTCTATTATGTCCTTGCTAATTTTTTGTCTGGTTTATCTATCTTTTTGAGATAAGGGTGTGTGAAGGTCTCCTGTTAAGATTGTGTTCTTAGACATTAAGTTTTTCATGTCTGTTAAGATTTGTCTTACATAGTTGGGTGCTTCTGTGTTTGGTGCATAGTTATTTATGAGTGTTACTTCTTTCTTTTGAATTTTTCCCTAACCAAAATAGAGTGGCCTTCTTTGTGTCATTTGATTCTTCTTGGTTTGAAGTTGAGACTATCTGAAAACAGAATTTCTACTCTTGCTTTTTTCTGAGGTGCTGGGGCATGTTGTATGGTTTTCCATCCTTTGACTTTGAGCATATGCATGTCCTTTTGAGTTAAGTGTGTTTTTTGTATATAGCATATTGTTGGATTTTGTTTCCTAATCCACTGTGCCAGTCAATTTCTCTTAATTGGAGAATTCATTCAGTTTACATTGATGATTAGAATTGAAATATGTTGACTCATTTTTGTCATGATATTTAACTGGTGTTGTTTTCTCCTTTGTAACCTGTGTTTAGTTGTCTTTCCTGTTTAGTGGGTTCTTTGCATTCTCATTCATGGAGTTCTGGTCATTGTGGTCTTCTCTAGAATATCTTCCAGCAGCCTGTGAAGTGATGGCTTTGTCATCATGAAATTCTTTAGTTGTTCTTTGTCATAGAAGTATTTCAGTTCTCCATCAAACTTGAAGGAGAGTTTTGCAGGGTATAATTGTCTAGACTGGAATTTAATTTTGTGTAAGACTTGAAGAACTCTACTCCATGCTCTGCTTGCCTTCATGTTTTGTGTAGAGAAGTCGGCTGTAATTCTGATGGGTTTTCCTTTGAATGTGATCTGCTTCTTCTTTCTAGCAGCTTTCAGCATATTATTTTTGTGTTAGATTTCTGGGATCTTAACTATTATTTGTCTCGGTGTGTTTCTACTTGAGTTGAAGTTATTTTGTGTCTGTATGCTTCGGTGACCTGAATGTTGGATTACTTCCTCGTATTTGGGAAGTTTTCTGCAATTATTTCTCCCCAAATTCTTTTTATGTCATTTGTATTGACTTCTTCATTCTTGTTGATACCAATTATTCTCACATTGTTCATCCTGGCATCATCTTGCAGGTGATGGATTTTTTTTTTTCCTGTATTCTCATTGTTTTTAAGAGATCCTTTCTCACCTTTTCACTAGCTGCTTGGAATCTTCAAGACCTGAAACTCTGTCTTCGTTTTCACTCAGACGGTTTTGTAGACTCGTGATTGATATTTTTAGTGTTTCTATATCTCTTTGACTGTGTTTCATGTGTTCTATTTCTTTTCTGTATTGCTCATTCAAGGAATCCATCATATTTCTCCTCTAGTGTTTTATCCATGTCTTGTTTAGAGATAGTTATAAATTCTTTTTCTGCAGAGTTTCTTCCAAATTTGATTTCCCCTGTATATTTCCAGCTTATTTCTGTATTTCACGTGCTATGATTTCAAAGAATTCTTTTTTTTCAAAGAATTCTTTTTTAATTTCAGAAATTATTTCTGCTTTGAGTTCCTCATGGTCTTTCTGCTGTTGTGTCTTTGCTTCAGATGCTGTTAAGTCATATGTTTCAGATGGAATAACGCTCTCTGCACTTGTTCCAGGTGAGCATTGTTTTTCCACCCAATGCTTCTGGAATTCATTTTTTATTTCAGATGCTATGTATTCAGATATTTATTTTTTAATTTGGAGAATTATTTCTCGTTTTATTTCCTCTATACCTTTCTGCTGTTGTTCTTTTGCTACTGTGTCTGTCAATTTTTCATTGCATCTGAACTAGGTTCCTCTGCCCTACTGGTGGACTCGAGGCCTGGCATTGCATTTTTCCCCTTGTTTTTATCATTTTTTATAGCACTGACCTTTGACCTTTGGTGTAGAGCTTTGGTGCAGCTATAACCTTAGCTTGTTATGAGATTTGGGGGCCAGTCTATTAAGTTTGAGATTATCTCAGTATGCCTATCTTGGATCTAGCTGTTGTGTCCAGCTCCTTTTTGCTGTAGCTCCTGTGGTTCCCCTCTGTTGGTTCCCTGTTCAGGCAAGCATGAACTGAACTGGGATGTAGAGCAAGTAATGAAAATTCCCACTGTCTTAGCTGTTCCCACTGTCTTGGCTGTCTTTGGGGTGAGGATCCAGAAAATTGCCAGAGTCAGCCCTTCTGTGTCAGGCAGGTCACTCTCCAGGTGGGCGGGCCTGGGGTCTGCTGGGTCTGCTGGGCTCACAAAAGGATAGTGGATGATCCTATTCACCGAGTATTCTGTATTGGTTCAGCCATCCTCTGCTGGTTCCAGGTCTACAGGCAGGATCCGAAGAATGCTGGGAATGATCCCTCCGGTGCAGCAGGCCTGGAGCCCTTACTCACAGGCCTGGCTGCACTGGGTTTCGGGCCGTGGAGTGGGACCAGGAATCACTGAGAAATGTCCCTCTGGTGTGGCAGGCTTGGAGGTCTCACTCTAGGCCAACCTGCACTGAGTCAGTGGGATTGGGGTGGGACCGGCAATCACTGGGAAATGTTCCTCTGGCGTGGTTGGCCTGGAACTCTCACCCGGTCACGGGGAGTGGGCTTGTGGGAGAGACAGGGAATCCCTGGGAAATGTCTTTCCAGCACGGCGGGCCTGGAGTTCTACACTCACTGAACTTTGATGCAAAAGGCGTCAGGGAAATTCTCACTCGCTCAGTGGGCTTTAGGGCAGGGGATCCAGGGAGGTGCTGGTGAGTGTGTCCTGAGGTTTCAGGCCCATCACCGGCTTGGAGGGCTTCGGGGTGGGTGTCTGGGTAGCGTTCATGGGAAGAAGCCAAAGGCTCTCCCTCAGACCCACCACATACTCAGTGACCTGGGAATCCTGGTGAGTCATGAAAATTCCCACTCACTGGGAGAGTTTGGGACAGGATCCAGGAGGCCGCTGGAGTCAGCCGTTGTCTTGCCTGGTCTCTGGGCCCGGGCGGGTGCTGGACGGATCGTGAAGGCTTCTGGAGTCGGCTGCCCTATCTCTGGCCTGTCTAGAAATGTTTTTTTTTGACCTTGTTTTAACCAATTTTTTTTTTTTTGTTTGTTTGAAAAAAAATATCTTTTTTTTTTAAATGTATTTAGTACAGAGTCTACATGGTTTGACTTACCATGATTATCCTGTTTTCAGGCTCCCCTAGGCTGGGATTGCAGGTATGCACCACCAAGCCCCAACGTGGTGGCAGGCTCAGCACTCTCGGGATGGGGTTGGTGCATTGTGCATTTCTGGGGATCAAACCCTGGTCCTGCACTTCCCTAAGAAGGAAAAGCTATTATTTTTTTTTTCAACATTACAATTTTTAATTGAATTTCTTTTGTTAGCAACTTGAGTAACTTTTGAATTTTTTAAGAGATTACAGTTGGTGGTTTGTAAGATGACTTTTGGCAGCCATATGAAATACCATTGCAAAATCTTAGATGGAAGGAGGACTTCTTAAATAGTTAAGTAATGAGTGGATTAAAGTACGTGCTTAGGCAGATGCAGTGGCTGGCATTCCATCCCCAGTTCCGGTCCCACCCCCTGGGCATGCTCAGATGGTGATTGAGACTGGGCATGGTGGTGCATGTCTGTAATCCCAGCACTTAGGAGGCTGAACACAGGCAGATCACTATGAGTCTGATCTATGTAGTGAGACCCTATAAACCCTATCTGAAATACAAAAACAAGCAAATAAAAAATATTTAAATAAAAAATATTTAAATAAATGTATTTATCTGTGACTATGAGGAGTGGATACTTGGAATACTGTCAAAATCAATATTTCCAAAACTCTGGTAATGAACCCAAAGCTTACAATAACCTAAAGTGCTTTAAAAATGGGTTTTAATTTGTTCACCCTGCATTTCCTCTCCCAAGGCCTGGAAACAAGCAGCCCTCCCGAGGAGTAGGCTGAGCTTGTGGCTTTTCAGGAAGCCCCTCCCCAAGGGGTGTCCCTGTGGCTCTGTCTCCCAGCTCCATCCAGGCTGGGCATGTGCTGGGCCATCTCAGTGCCAGACAGTTCTTCAGGACTGTTGGTGCAGGGCCATCTCAGATACACTGCTGAGGAAGAGCTTTAACTATTCTCTTATTTTTTGAGGTCTAATTTATTTTTTATTATTAATTTTATTGAGAAACAAATAGCAATGAGACAGTTTCAAGACCAATTAATAGGACAGTTTCAATAATTAATACATTGCATATGGTTGTCTTTATAGTTTATTCATAATACAAGATGCAGACATTATATCCTGTCTGAACATTATTAGTACAAATCTTTCTTCTCACTGAAGCTGTATATCTATCCTAACTCTTTTGTATATACAGATACAAAATGGTCCTTCATACAGCTACTCTCTTAATTCACTGATTAGAGACATCAGCTACAATAAGGCCTGTAAGTATAATATCATGTATGCACCTTGTACGCTACCAAAATATTATGAGAGCAGTTGGCAATGTATTATCAAATCTGTCCTGTTAATTTGTTTTGAAACTGTCTCTTTGCTATTTGTTTTTCAATAAAATAAAAAAAGAAAAGCTACTATTTTGAGGTCTGTGAAAACCAAAGGATTTGAAGAATGGACTTTGGATTTTATCAATGTGGATCAGCAAATCCCTTCTATGGAATGAAAAGTCTGTACCACAAAGCTTCTCTAGTAATTCTCACTCCCAAATTTATATTTATATATGAAGATTGTATTTACTTATGTGTCTGCACTTGTCAAATGTTTAATATTTACTAAGAAACTAGTTCCTATCTAACCCACTAGACACTGATTTTACTTTTATGAACCTTGAATTTTTCTTGTTTTCAAGTATTATATTGTTTCGACTTTGTGAGCTTGTTTCTCTTCAAAAGTTGGAGAGTTTAAATAGATTATTTATAAAGTCATGTGATCCAAGTTAATGCGGTTTTATTGCTACACTAATGTAATGGATATTATAAACTCCAAATTTTCATAAAAACCCATTTATACTTTGGTATCAAATTCACTGTAGGAGAGCCAGGCGTGGTGGTGCATGCCTGTAATCCCAGCACTCGGGAGGTTGAGGCAGGAGGATTGTTGTGTATTCGAGACCAGCCTGAGCTACAAAGTGAGCTTAAGGCCAGCCTGAACTGCATAGTGGGACCCTGTCTCAAAAAAGACAAAAATAAAATAAAAAAAATAAAAAAATTCACTGTAGGTAAGTTGCAATAGTTCCTTAAGATATATGCTAAATATTCATGAAGACAATCTAAATACACTGTTTAAGTAGCCATTTTGGAGACAGATTTATTGCACTTAAGCAAATTAATTTCTTCCAAGAAAACTGAAATCCTGAAAATGATTTCCAGTTGTTCTAACTGCATTTGTTATGTGTCTAAATAAGGAAAATTTTGTTTTATTTTTAATGAGTAAAAACCAAAACAAAAGCAAAAACAGAGACAGAAGCAGAGTAACAGAAAACAATTCATATGGTACAGATTTTCAAAACAAGGATAGCAAATTAACAATGTTTTTTATAGTACATATTTTTCTAATCAGATCTATTGCTCAGCTTAACAGACATAGGTATGTAAGATTGGGCAAATAATTGAATATTAACTCTTGCTTTCAATAAACGCTAATTTTTTCCTCTTTTTTGTATTTGTATTTTTTAATTCATTTTAAATAAAGTACAATCATAATTGATAAGACAATGATAAGATAGATGTGCTACACATACAGTGATAGAAATTATATGCATGCAAATAATTGATAAGATGAAAAGGATACACATCAAGATGAGAGGTAACCAACTGCAGTTTTTGTATTGGACATTGCTGTTTTCAGTGTAGTTTCTCAGATTACAAATATTAACATATAGAATTTCTCAAAGTAAAAAATTCAAACATTAACTTCTGTTTTCAAAGAATTGATAGAATTCATAATACAATCTTCCAGTTATCCTACACACAGACTTAGTGAGTTTTCCCCTTCCTATTTCCCTACCTTTTCTCATTTCCCTCAACTTTGTTTATATCCCTCCTGTGTTTTTCCATTTTACTATATCAATTTTGCCTTTCAGATTTTATTTATTGTTTTAGGTTATTACAGAAGGTTGAAAATACAAAATTTACACATATAGGTCTGATTTATTTCACTTATGAATAGAGCCACTATTCACCTCAAGATTATCTTTCTTTATAGCTGAGTAGTACTCCATTGTATAAAAAGATCACATTTTTATCCATTCCTCAGGTAATGGACACTTTGTTTGTTTCCAGGTTTTGGCTATGACAAATTGTACTGCTATAAACATGGGTGCACATATAATACTATGGTAAGATGTTTTCAGTTGTCTTGGAAAAATACTCACGAGGAGAATACTGGAATGGCATTTCTAGTCCCAGTTTTTTGAAGGGTCTCTACACTGATTCTTGTAGTAATTGTACTGAATTCAATAAATATTTACATATTTGATTAGAATTTTTCTTATATAGAAAGAATTTCTTACTGGATTAAATAGAACAGCGGACTACAATAATTCTCCAAACATATGTATACTTAAGAAGATGTATTTGCTACATCTTAGCTAATTTACTGTCTAAATAATATTAGCCAAGATGTTGCATTTTTATAAGCTTGAATATGTATTTTTGTGTTTATTATTATAATATATAATCATTAATTCTCAAAGTATTTAACAGAATAATTTATGAAACAGTTAAAGCTTATCAATGATAAATCAATGAAATTTGCTTTCCTTTTTTTGTTGATTTTTTTTTTATTAACTCTGGAATTGTGCATCCTAGGAAAAGAAGGTTAAGTGGTACTTCTTGTGCTGGGCCAAACTGGGATCAAAATGGTAGACGCATAATGCAGGGCGAGAAGGGCTGCATTCCACATCTATGGCTCTAAGTTAGATCCTCACCACTGAGAAATTAACAAAGAAAAAATATTTGGGGAAAAATATGTCTATCATTAATTTTTAGCACTATTTTACTCTTCTTTTACCCTTTTTAAACAACCACTTATGTAGTATTCATATTATAGTAGGTATTCGGAATTTTATGTCCTCATAACTTACAGTATACAGAAGGATGTACTTAAGTTGTATCAAGTATGGTGTTTTATAGGAGACTTGATCATTTCAGAACTTAATGGCCTGGCCCCAAACCTTTGCAGATACAGACATACTACTTATTCACATTCAATTAAGTAAAAAATAAGCTCGCTGTAATAATGAATGAGTACTATACTGTCTACTTCTGAGATGTGAAGAAAAATTCACAGAGCTGCTGTTAAGTCATAGACATCATGCTTAATACTGGAAATATCACAGAAAGCAAAACAACTATCTTTGTTTATTGGGAATGTATGTTCTGGAAAATAAGCTACAAATAAGTTAGATCATTACACAGTTCTATGTCCTACTACTCCCATATAACAGGGAATGAGGAATGGAAGAAGTAGAAATAATTTATGAATTGTCTCTAAGAAAATTGTCCATTTCATAAGTAGGACAAAATGGTCTATATGAATCTGGAAAAGAAAGGGTTATCTGGGTCTAAAAACGAACAGAAGTACCAAGTTATGGAGGTGCATGCCTGTAATCCCAGCCATGTGGAAAGCTGGGTCAGGAAGATCAATACTTTGCCCTCAA
Source organism: Ctenomys sociabilis (assembly GCA_004027165.1). Taxonomy (NCBI): domain Eukaryota; kingdom Metazoa; phylum Chordata; class Mammalia; order Rodentia; family Ctenomyidae; genus Ctenomys; species Ctenomys sociabilis. The sequence goes on from PVKA01015146.1 coordinate 9,267, forward strand.
TCCAGACAATTTAGCAACCCAACGTGATCCCCAAAATGAAAAAGGCTGGGGACGTAGCCTAGTGGCAAGGCCTTGTGGTCAATTTACAACCACAAAAACAGAAAGGCAGAAATGAAATATAATAGCATATATGGATAAAAGAGGAGAGAAAATATAACATAAACCATATCAACTTGTAACTGCAGAGGAAAAATGAAATTAATTTCATACTATCAATTTGATTGGTTTGGGATCCACTGATTAGAATAGTAAAGTGCCCACCTGGGACAGCCTCTGCTGCTGTATCTGGTCTTTTACTCTTGCCTGCCTCACTCTGGTGCCCTGTCATTTCTAGGCACCATGAACTCACCATCTTTGTTCTATGCTACACCTTAACCACGTCTTCCTTGGAGCCTGCACCAGTGGCCTAAAGCCCCTGACAATGATCCAACATCTCCTTCATTGAGGTAGATTTACAGTGTCAGGAAAACTCACTGATAGAGATCTGGGGAAGCTTGAGAAGGTTCAGCCAGAGTGATAGAAAAAAATCTATCAGTGATGTATGCAGAAGTCACTGCATCAGTTTCTGAGAAGTGAAGAATGTCCCACATAATTTGATTGGGGATTTGACAAAATGGAAATTTCGGTGCTTTTAGTTGTGCTATTTAAATGTAGAAGTGGCATCAAACACTGTAAATAAGACGACTGGGGCCCTCTGGATCTTCATTTAACCTAGAGCCTAGGCTCGGTGTGGAACCCTGCAGCAGAACTACCTGCAAAAAAGCTGGTAAAGAAAAGTTACACATCACATTTAAAGAAAAATCCATTAGAATAACTGCAGATTTCTCTTCACAAACAATCAACTCAAGAAAAGCATGGAACAATGTACTACAAGTCTTACAAGAAAACAAATTCCAACCCAGACTGATTTATCCTGAAAAACTCTCTTTCAAGTATAATGGAGAAGTAAAACACTTCCATGACAAAGAGCAACTAAAGAATTTCATGATGACAAAGCCAAGCCTACAAGGACTACTAAAAGGTGCTCTAGAGAGGGAGCAAAGTGACCACAACTCCATGAATGACAATAGAAAGAACACACCAAATAGGGCAAACAATTAATCACAGCAGAATAAGAGGTATACAAAAGCAGTCTTTCAGTTATTCTTTTGTGTACAACAGCAAAGTATTTCCATCAGCATACTCTACAAATGGACTTCTCTTGCACCGAAGGGGTCATGATTTTATCTAGGTCCACTTGGTAGATACCAAGGAAATAGCTGTAGCTCAGTCTCACCAATGACACCTGGCCACCAGTAAGCATCATGGACCTTGTCCATCTGCACGACCTACTAGAGCTTTGTGCAGTGTGCTATCCTCAAACTGTTAGAAGTGCTGTTCGTTTATGTGCCATTCCACTATTTATCTTGTATTTAATTCTTTCCTATGATGAAAACTTTCTCTTAGTCCAATTGTTTTGAAACATTTAATTTTTAATTGATCAATATTTAACTTTCTGAATATGTCTTAATCTTAATTTTGGTTTTAAGATTTATACTGTATCTTTGACTTACAATCTACTTAAAAGACATGGTATGATATTTTCTCCAAATATTAAAAATTTTAAAAAGTCCATTGATGTTATACTCTTCACCATCTTTTACACACACACACACACACACACACACACACACATGCATATATATTCATGAAAAAAATGTGTATAACCCAACATAAGATGTATACTGTTTCACAGAACTCTTTAATGACCTTTTAAATGGGTTCATCTAATACATTTTACATAGTCTTGCATAATTACCATTTTGAGAGCTCTTTATTCTTTATCCAGGACCATCCAGCAAGTTCTCTTGCCTTCTGAATTACGCTCTTTGTTATTTCCTAAACGCTACATTGGAAGATATTAGAATATTTTGCGTTTGTATGACTGGAAAATATTTTACTTTTAGTTTTCAAGGGAAGGTTTGCTACCTATAAAACTCAAGGAGGAAAGATCCTTTTTTCTTTCAGTTCTTTAATTAGCCTCATTTCTTACATACTTCGTCTTTCTTTTTTTTCTAATGTGGAATAAGATCCTATCTAATTCAGTTGTTCCATAGCTAATATTTTTTATGGGTATGCTTTAACTTATTTTTGTCTTTACAATAAGTTTTGTGGGCCCTCTGGATCTTCATTTCTGTGTATCTTGATATGATTATATTCCAATTTCTTGTGTTTAAGGTTAATTTTTCTTGGAAATGCAGTGTTATAAGTTCAACTAAATTTTAAATATTTATTGCCTACCAATTTTTACTTTGAAAATTCTAATTATATGAATATGAATTTCTTGATTTTGACACAGAGTGAACTATTATATGACTGATCTATAAATTCTTTTTATTTTGGACAATTTTTTGTTGTATTCATTCAAGTTTGTAAATGATTTATTTACAATGTGCAATCTATTATTAATCTCATGCTATGTATTCATTTTGGAAATATTTCTTTAAAATTCACTCTGTCTACATCTTATATCTTTCACATTTCAGTATTTGTCTACAATTTCAATATGATATGTAATTATTGATTTTCAATAAAGTTAATGAATAGAATAAGAAATGATAATTTGTGAAAGCAAATATGAAGGAGTATCCACTTACAAAGGGTAAAGTAATAGACATTCTTCTTGAAGAAATGGGGATTTAGAGAAGAATTTTTATAAGAAAGAAATATATACAAAGGCTGATGGTTATTGATTAAACATGTAGGGGCTTATGCTCCATGAAAAAATGATGTTTCAATAGCAAAATCTTAGAGATACTATGCAGTAGGAGAGTTTGGGTTTTGTTACCAATCAAACCAGGCTGCCCTGTCCTAAGAAAAGACTATGTTTTCCTTTACAGGTAATAGATACATATTCATAGAAATAATTCCTGAATGCTTGACATGCATTTTTAGTTCGTACTTATTTCTTAAATAATCAAGATTTATTTGGCAAAAAAATCAACAAAGAAAATATCATCAAAAATTGATGTATAAAAAAAGAAAATGGAAGAAAAAGAAGATGAAATCATATTTAGGATAGATGTGTGTAAGCTTTTGAGATTTGTATTGTAAGTTTAAAGCTAACCATGAAGGATTCTGACCACTGTTGTCCTTGTGCATCCACTAAGGATGCACAGCAAGCCAAGGAGACCCAGAAGGCTGGCTGGACCCGAGAACTCCCACCAGTACTCAGCATCGTGTTCATAGCGAGCACTCCTCCCTGGTCTCAAGCCTCGTTCTTGCATGGCTGTCACAACTCCCTTCCCTGAGCTCTAACCTCATGAGACTTTTAAGAGACCTCATGCCCTGTACTAGAAAAGTCATTTAATATAAGAATCAGACTTCCTTTCAGGTTTTTTCTTTTGAAATTAGTCTTTTATGTTGTTCTTGTATCTCTGTTTTGTCTACCTTTATTCCTAACAAACACAGAATACATGGTTAAACCCTATGTAGCACTCAGCAATTCTCAGCAACTTGATGGAGGTAGTTTTGCATGTTTAATGAAGCACTTAAGATTTCACAAGGAAGTAAAATAAAAAGACTGATGCAAAAAGTTGTATGTTTTGTCAAGAAGTGTGTCTTTCTGAAAATATAAACTGTATGAGGTATTTAAACAAACCACATCCTTCTAGTTAGATAGGTAATCAGGAAGATATATTAATATTGAGAGTAACAACTGAAAGAATTTCCTCTGGCTGACAGGAAACAACATGATGTTTGCAGAACTTGGGAATAAAGAATGTCTGCTAAATATTTGTGCTACTCATATAGGCATCTGAGTCAGATAGAAACTTTTTATGCGTCCAGATATGGCTAGGCCCTCAAATTGGGTAGACAGATACTCTCAATGTGGGTCAGATCTCAAGACAAAAGATCAAATAAATTCATACTTCAATAAAGATAAGCATTGAGGATTGATATTCTAAATATGTCTCACACTTGAAAAAGCCAGGAGGAGTCACCAATCCAGCCCCTTCTAGATTCATGACTGCTTGCTACATGATTCACTTCCCATCTGGTCCTAGATTTAATAAATTTTACCTAAACAACTATGCTTTTGTAATCCTATTGGTTGGTGATAGTTTTTTCCCATTTCATGCCCCCCACCCCTGAGTGAGTTTCCATGTTTTCCACTTTAGACCTGCCTCACTTCATGGTTTTGCTTCATCAAAATTCTTAATGAATACAGCTTCCCAGCACCATGCTCTGGTCTCCTTCTAGCCCTCTGCCAGACAGAAGCTTTCTTTCACCTAGTATATTTTGCTCTTACCTTCATTGTTCCTCAAATTTGCTCTTCTGGGATTTTTATTATTTTTTACAGAGAGTACAAATTAGAACTAACAGAAAGTGGTACAGAATTTCACTAAACCAAGTAATATGAATTTCACAGTATTTGTTGTAATACATAGTGCTGTCTTCCAGCCAGTTATTCATAGTACCAGATATATGATGTCAAATTGGAAGAAGGAAAAAAAAGAAAGAAATGTATAAGAAATTAAGAGAAAAATAACAAACAGTTCAAAAACGGAGATGAAATAAATTAAGAAGTAACTGCTCGTTTCTATAGAAATTTCCACGAGAAATGCACAGTACAGTCCAAACCATTCTGCCTACATACATAAATAAACCTCTTTGCCCCAATCCCTCTCATCTTCTTCTCCACAACTCAGTAACTCTTTCCTTTTGAATAAGTTCATTCCCACTTCCCAGGATCTGTTGTACCCTTCAGAATCTATTTTTCTCTTTCAGGTTCTCACATTAAGAAAACAATGTGATGCTTGCACAAGCATGTCTGATTTATTTCACTTAAGAGTATTTTCTCTAGTTGCACCTATTTACACACAAAAGATACAAATTTATCCTATTTTACAGCTGAATAATATTCAGTTGTATAAAAATACCACATCTTAATCCGTTCTTCAGTTGATGGGCATCTAGGTTGTTTCCAGGATTTAACTATAACAAACTGTGTTGTTATAAACATGGGTGCACATATGTCACAGTGGTATGAGGTTGAATTTATTTATTTGGTACAGGATCTCACTTTGCATCTTGAACACACAGGGATCCTCCTATCTCAGTCTCCACAGAGTTGCTATGATAGTAGTGTACCCCAAGCCCAATTTCAGGGCCAGCTGAGGTTCTATGTCAGCATAGCATGCAGTACCAGGGATTGAACCCAAGTCTTTGCATTTTCCAGACAGGCATTAAGACTGCTAAGCTACTTTTCTACTCCCATTCTTCTGTTTTAGAGAACATAAAGTCAGGATTGAGGAGATAGCTCAGTAGGCTAAGTGCTTACATAGGCAAGCATATGGACTACATTTTGACCCCTGACACCACATGCCTTACTGACCTGGCCCTTGGGTGTGCTGAACCGGTGACTAAGACCTAAATGGTGGCTCATGCCTATAATCCCAGCACTAGGGAGGCTGAAACAGGAGGATCACCATGAACCTAAACTGTAGAATAAGATCCTTTCATCAAATATGAGAGAGAGAGAGAGAGAGAGAGAGAGAGAGAGAGAGAGAACACAAATTCATCCCAGGTATCATTAGGGCTGGGTGTTTCATTCCCATGCAACACTATGAAGAGGAAAGACACTGGAGGCAGACAGAAATGTTTCACACTCAGTGAGGACACCTGGAAATGTTCCATCTTCCCCACTGCTTCTCAGTTCCTCATCTGGCCTGACTGGCAAATTGTACACCACATTATAACGAGCACTGACATTTGAGAATCCAAGTTGAAGGTCTCCCAGTCAATATATCAAAGAGCAAACAATATTAGAGATTTTGATTGTCAACATTTGATATTTTACTTGTCCACTCCTGCCTCAGTTATGTTCAAATTTCAAAGTTCTTCACAATAGGTAGTTATTACTTTATCTAAGACAATAAAATTAAGCAAAAGATAAGCAAGATATAAATTTTGACCTCCGGTATGGAATCTTGCTCTCTCAGTTCGGAGCCTCTTTCACCCTGGATGAATCCTTCAGGGAATCTTATTGGCTCTCAACATAATTCTGTTGATTCAACAGAAATCATGAGGGACCATAAGTCGCTGTGGACACTTTCATCACAGTAAAGAAGATATTTGTCCTACTAGTTACAATTTTTACTTTTTATTCTTCATTGTCATATTGCCACTCCTTGAAAAGTCTTCATGATAATTTTTTAGTTTACTGAAAACGTCAGAGTTCTGGAAAGAGTTCAGTGAAACAGAGAAACTTAGAGTAGTAAGTTATTTCATATATATGCTTAAAGAATGGGTGTAAAATTTAAGTAATCCGCAATAGATTTCTTGTTGGAAGTGAATTGTGATACATTAAACATATAAATGCATTCATTTATTAGGTTTTAAAAAGGCTATTGATATAAAAGCTTTTGGAAACACAGTTATCTAACTAATTTTTGGATCTAATGAAAAATAATTAATAGGAAATGAATATACATTAACCAAAATTATGAAGTACAGGGACATTGATTAGAAATATATAAATAAAAAGGATTATACATACATGTATTATTTCATTTTTTGTTTGCTCCAGCTACACAATATTTTTAAAAGTTAAATGTATTCCTTGAAACATTAGAAATTATTCTGGAATTAATCCTTTTGAAAAAGCTTAAAATTACGGAAAATTTTGTTTTATTACATTATTTTATTAATGTAATTCATTATTTGATCTTTTAATTTCCAAATACTATGTGTTCGAATCTATGAAAATTTAATAAGTAATCTAAGTGCAAGAATTAATTAAGCAAGTCCTGATTAGCATTTTTCCAGCATTGCAACACTGTTTTTTTTTTAATCTAGTATTTCATATAGACGCTTTATATTTAAGCCTGTTTTAAACTACTTCTTAATACAATAATTGAATTTGTTCATGTATGTTGGTTTTAATCTTCAAACCAAAGAATATCATACTTATTTTAATATTTTTTATTTTAAATTCGTATTTTATTGATACAAGTTCTCACTCTGCATTCACACTCACAGCGATCTTTCTGCCCTACCTCCCCAAACAGGTTTTATAGACTTGCTCCATCACGCCTGGGGTTCCAGGGCCATAGCAGCACAAAGTACTGGGGATCGATCTCAAGATTTTGCACTAGCCAGGCAAGTGCTAATGCTGCTGAGCTATCTCCCCAGCTCAATGCTTCTGGTTAATCTCAATTTGAAGGATATAAACCAATAAACTTGAAGGTAGTTATCTAAATTTTTTTCTCACTCAGTGGAATTTCACTCAAGGGTCCTTGACTATTTGCTTCTACATAAAATAGTTACTTTACATCTACTAAACCTAATTTCTATTATTTATTATGCCATGTATATATTGTATCACATTGTGAGGGAAGTTTTATAGTTTGTTGGTGGTCAATGACAGATCTTAATGAATTTTACCTGTTACCTTTACCTAAAAAAGCATTAATTAATTCTAATTGTATATGCTCCTCAATTCTTAATGTGTTTCTCATGGAACACAAGAAATTTGAATAAAATTTTTATATTGGCTTTTAAATGTCTCCCAACTCTGATGTGTTAAAGGCAAAGTCCCCATCCAGACAATCTAGGGAGGTGATAGAAGGTTACCAGATAGGATCAAATGGGAGGTCCTTGTGGGAGTACTCTGGATGGGGATATTGGGATAGGTAGATAGATAGATAGACAGACAGACAGACAGACAGACAGACAGACAGACAGACAGACAGATGACAGATAGTTAGATAGATAGATAGATAGATAGATAGATAGATAGATAGATAGATTGATAGATAGATAGATGATAGAGAGAGAGAGATAGAGCGATGGATGGATGGATGGATGGATGGATGGATGGATGGATGGATGGATGGATGGATATTAGTCAGGAATATGAAGACTTCCAAGTGAATAGTACTTTACCTAACACAGAAATTCTTGAATTTAATGTTTATATTTTATAATAATCATATGGATTTATATTAATTTTCTCTTAACGTTGATGTTCTTACTTTAGAATTTCTTTCCTTCATTTAAAAAAGGTTATTATTTGTTGGCTTACAAAATAAAATGTCAGATTTTCTAAATGCTATGTCTAAAATTTTCTGCCTTGAAATATTATTATTACTACTACCACAGTGTTATATAAGCTCTAACTTAATAATCAAATAGTGTTCAATCTGTAAATACTATAATTTCTGATTAGAATAACTAAAATTTAGTTAACTATCAGTTTTTTATAATGAAAATCTAAAACTTATACATTAATGAATTTCTAGATTTCATAAATATTCATTGAAATACTTTGCCCTGCAAAGCATCCAATAATTTTCTATTTAATAAGCAATGTTCTAGTGAAGTTTATTTTGGGTTTTAAAAAATTCTTCTCCATGCTTTTCATTTTTATGTTTAAAATTCTCAGGGGATTATATCCATTAAAATGAAGTTCATCTTCAATTAGAAAGAAGAACATATGTATGCTCTTCATTAAAATCCCCAGGTATCATGAGTAGCAGTTCATTTGGGTTTTTGAGATAATTAAAGACTCACACACTTTTTCTGATATTCCATCTGGCATTAGAGTTTATTCAACTATAGACCACTTGAGTTAACAGAGTTCAGTAAAACTTAATAGCAGACATTAATATTGAGAAGATCTCTACTTTGCTGCTATGTGGATGAGTGCATTATTGTAACCTAAATATCCTCCCAGCATGGAAAAAAAAATGATTTGATATTCATGCTAAACTAAAATTTTAAGTGTCTCTAAAGTTTAAATTTAAATCAATTTGAAATGGAAAAGTCATTTGGTAAAATAAGTTTCAATGTTTATTCAACTATTATTTCATTTTACTTTATTGCTAAAATGGTCCCCACCATCATACTTTCTTTTGTTAAAGAGAAATAAATAAAAATAAAAATACAACATAGTTTCAAAATAGGTTAGCAGGAGAGTAACAATAGTAAGACATTATGTGTTGTTGTCCTCATAATATTTATTCAGAGTATGAGATATAGCTGTGATATGTCCAAATAATGTGAGCACAGACCATTCTTTTCAGTGAACTAAGAGGAACTAGCTGCATAATTATCTTGCTAGTGTGTGTGTGTGTGTGTGTGTGTGTGTGTGTGTGTGTGTGTGTGTGTTTCTTTTCTTCTTTTTCGCCTTCCCCATCTAAGCTTAGGGAAAGTTTAACAATTTCTTCCCAATTCACAAACCTGTTGTACATTTTGGATCTTATTTACTCATTCAGTTTTTCATACAAGTTAGAGATGGTTTACACATTTGGATCTGATTAATTTCATTTATGAGTATGATTTCAAGTTGCATTCATTTATCTATTTAAGTATCCAGTTTTTTTATTCTTCTTGAATGAATAGTAATCCATTATATAAAATTGCATGTCTTTATCAGGTTTTTCAGTGAGGGGGGAATGGGGATGTTTTATAGATTTACTTGATACAAATTGCACTGCTATAACCATGGATGCACATATCACAAAAACAATGACAGTGTAATACTTCTTTTATAATTAATTAAATAATTTTTAATAATTTATTGAGGAGTAAATAGTAATGAGACAGTTTCAGAACCGATTACTAGGACAGTTTCAATAATTAATACATTGCATATTGTTGTTTTCTTTGTGGTTATTCATAGTACAAGATGAAAACATGATATCCTGTCCAAACACTATTAGTACAAATATTTCTATTCATTGAATTAAGAGAAAGTAGCTGAATATGAATCCTAACTATTTTGTATATACTGATACAAAATTATCCTTCATTTGTATCCCCTATTTTTTGTTTAGTTTTGTCAGAGATAGGTAATTCATTGCTATTTAAATATAGTAGGTGCATGAATTGAGCAAAATAATCCAATATAGTCTAGTAGTCCATAATAGTAGTGGGTTATCCACAGAACTGGCAGTGTGAGAAGGTGTTGACTTGAGCCTTTTACAGCGCAGCCTATTAATATGGCTTTGCTTTTTATACTTCATTTTTATACTTTTCTGCTGGATGGTTGAGACCAAGATAAAACAAGACCTATACAACAAGAAATGTAACTTTGGGATCTGAATAAATACTCAATAAATGGCATTTCTATTAATGAAATATTTTTTGAAATATTAAATGCTCATTTTTATTTATGTATTTATTTACTTATTGTGTTATTTTTTTGCTGAACTGGGGATTGAACTCAGGCCCTTGCACTTGCCAAGCAAGCACTTATTCTGCTACCCATCTCCTTGGCTGCTGTTTATTTTTAAAACATCTTAAATTTGTAGGAGATGTTTGGTTTTATTATATAATTTGTCTAATTAAATATGTTATAAAATTTTCTTCATAGTTAACATATATAATTTTATATAATCTAATATAAATAATAATACATGTAGTAATTATAAACTGTTGTTGGAAATAGGTGCACATTTTTAAGCTGGGTCAGTTCTCATTAGAGGACAAATTTTTCAAATGCTATATTTATCTAATCCTGAATATTTATGGCAGAATTCATGATTCATTGACTACCTTTTTACCAAATATCTAGGCACCAGCATCTGGAGAATCAGCACATGCATAGCAGAATCTCCTTTATTTGTGGAGCAAAATGGAGTGTGGTATTTGTGATCATAATATCTGAATCATGTGAGAAATTTTATGAATTCAGGAAGTGGGTATTTTTGGGAGAATTAAGGGCAATGCATTTAAATAATTATATTCATTGCATTTGATCATATTGTGTAAATAATAATTGTTACCTAAACTCCTTCAGAAAGTAGTAAAAAACAAAAGCAATGTGGTAGGTGCATTTGAAGTGAAGGTGACTGTTTTGAGGGGGCTTCCTGATAATGAACCTTTGATTGTAATTTGTACAAAAATCCAAACACTCCTCAGATATTATGATCACCAATACCACACTCCGTCTTGCTCCACAAATATAGGAGATCCTGCTACCCGTGTACTAATTCTCCAGATGCTGATGCCCAAATATTTGGTAAAAAGGTAGTCAAAGAAATATGAATTCTCTCAGAAATATTCAGGATTAGATAAATATAGCATTTGAAAAATTTGTCCTCCAATGAAAACTGTCTCAGCTTAAGGAGAAAAAAGTCACATTTTTTGGTACATGCTCGTATTAAGTCAAGAATCATTTTAAATTTATCCAAAATAGTCACCCAGAAGATTCATAAACTCATTCTGAAGTATGCTTGTATACCATGGTCCCAAGGATTATCTAACTCACATTCTGTACTAGGCAGGGATAAGAATGCCAGAGGTGTCCTGATACTCTTTCCCATCCATCACTGTTGAATATGTGCTTACTCTGGTTACAGAGTAAATCAATTTATTCATTTGTTTCGCTGCTCACTTTAAGCCACTTCAGCAAAATGCAAATACTGGATTATTAATAATAAATAGAAATTAGTAGGCTTCTCATTGCATAGGTGAGAAAAAAGACACCAGATCTCGATGTTTTTTCTCCTGTGTATTTTTACACAGGTGGAAACATCTGTAGAGAGTAGAGAGTCAAGAGATTAAAAAAAAAAAAGAGGCAAAGCATTTTTAAAATAATAAACCAACACCTGTGATAGCAAAATTATCTCTCTTTCACTGAGCTTATAATAGCTTCTGTCATGAGGCCCCACCTTGTACACTGTTGAATTGAAGATTGAGTTTCTAATACATACTTTCTGAAGCACCTTTTCAAACCACAACCAACAATGAAAGGGAGCCAAATATCACAAGAGCATAAACCAATATGTTTGAGTAAAGTCAATATCGGTGTCTTTATAAACTGATATGTCTTAAACTACGAGGTACATTATTATTTCAGAAGTTAGTGTATTGCAATAAGCTGAGAGTACAATTGTTGTTTCTGAGTAGAATTGTTATTCATCACTCTCATAAACATAAGTCATACATTGTAATAAATAACAGCACACACTTCGACCAGCATGCCATTGAAACAAGTGATGTTTACACTCTTAATAGTTACTAAAATCACATAAAAATAAGAGGAATAAGGAGGAGTAAAGTAGGATGGACATTATAGAAGAATTACATGATGAAGCCGCAGAGATAGTTTAACAGTCCAAGCACCTTCTTAGGCAAGCGCAGGGACCAGGGGGTTTGATCACTGGCACCACGTGCCATGTTGGCCCCACCCCAGGTGCACCAAGCCAGTCACCAAGAGCAGGTGTCCTGGTGTGCATCTGTCACCCCAGTCCTAGGGAGGCTGAAACAGAAGGATCACTACAAGTCTGAGCTACATACCAAGACCCATAGCCAAATACATAAAAAAGAGAAAGAACTGCATTATGAAATAAATGTGTAACACTTTTCTCTACCAAGTTGAACAGTGAGAATGGAAAGACAGTGAACATCAGAGAGAACTGGTGATTTTAATGTATGGTGTGCAATGTGAGATACTACACAGCTGACACCATTGTTGTATGTATTATCAGATAAATCAAGGCAGTCTTGTCAGTTATATTAGGAAGAAAGTATCAAAAGAAAGAAGATGAAAATAGCAAAATTATTGTGAAGCCTTATTGAATATGAAACAGAGTTTCAAAAGCAGGGCTGCTTTTGTTCTTGAAAACATAAAAGAGATTTATTGTTTGATTTTTTTGAATGATTTTGTTGATTTAGCATCAATTCATACAAACTGCGACTCTTTATATTTATCTATTCTTAATTACACTCATCAACTCCTCATGAATATTACCCCTTATTTTTCTTAAAAATTTTCATTGAAAATTTGATTATATATTTTAGTAGATATATTACACAGCAAGTTCAATTTAAATTAAAATAGATGTGCCTGCATGTAGAAATATTAATCTTTGAATATAAAAGCACATTTGCATTGCTGTATCTTTAGGAAAAAAGAAATGCAGGAGATGAGAGAGGGCTGGGTCTTGATTTAAAGGAACAAATTTAGGCAGTGCAAAGAATATAATGACAGGACGGCCAAATAGCTCAGTGGATTAAAGCACTTGCAAGCAGACACAGGGGCTTTCTGCTCAATCCCCTGGCCTGCTTTGCTGGCCCCGCCTCCAGGACGCACTGAGGGTGGTGCCATGTGCCTGTAATCCCTGCTCTTGGGAAGCTGTAAACAGGCGGATCACTATGAGTCTGATCTACTAGTGAGACCCTGAACAACTTATAGACCCCTCCCTAAAAATACAAAGAAAGAATATGATGTCAAAACAAACGTATATAAAAGCAAGGAATATGACACTAAGGTTTTTTCTAATTAAATTTTTAAAAAATTAAACATTTCTTAAAACATATAATGAATTACGTTTCTCTTTATTTTCCCCAGGGAAGAACACACACGGAGTGTGTAGCACATGTGCTGCGCACACAACCACAAACTAGTCAGTGCTGTTTCCTCCACTTGCGGGAATCGCAGGAGACAGTGCATCCAGCACGCAACTGATGAACCTCATCCTGGGAAAACCACCTCTGTGACCACGGCATCTGCCCTGCTAGGTGCACGTTGAAATTATGTTTCAATCAAGAAAATGAAATCCAAGTGGATATGAAGCACTGCTTAAAGTATGGTTCTATCCGCATAAATATACTGATATCATTTAGTAAATATTCTCAATAAACTGAACTCTAAAATAATATTTATGCTCTGCATGGAATATAACGTCATAATCTGACAGGAAGTGAGGCAACGTCATCACTACAAGTTCAAAGACCTAAAGTCCTTATGCTGGCAAGGATTAAATCACAGCTTTGATTTTTTTTTAATATAAAAGACTGTGTGTTTACTTTCCATTTATATACATGATAGTGTGACACAGTTACATGTATATTTGAGTCTGCATATGCATGTACGTGCATGCATGCCTGTGAGTGTGTGTGTATGTGTGTGTGTGCGGGTGTGTGTGTGCTTCCCCTATGCTTCTGAGCTTCCTGATCAGTATGCATTGCTCAGAAATGTGTCACTTAAAAAGTTGTGCTCCTTGAAATGAAATTTCCCACGCCTGATGTGTGATCGTCTATTTCACCGGCTTCATGTGGACAGGTTTAGTGTGTAATTCCTGCTCTTCCCTCTTTCTCATACGCCTTTTGAATCACAAGGTTTCAGGTAAAGAAATTAACCTTAATCTGCTGCTGCAAAATTTTGGAGCCAGTGAAAAATTGATTCCTTTCCTGTTGCTCAATTAAAATGGGTGTGAATTCAAATCACTGCCTAGTTTAAATTGGCTTTTCATTTGTGAAGTTCTTCCTCACATATTTGTCCTGGTTGATGGCTGATATTTTTCATGGCAAAGCTCTTTGACTTTCTTCACAGGAAAAGCACGAATGGTAAGGTGTTAGAATTAATATTGAACTGAGCTTCACTAAATTTTAAAAGACTGTTTAAAAAAAGTGCAAGAAATTTTGAAGAATAAAAGCAGCATATGGCCTTTTGTATTTTAGAAATATGAATTTTAAAAAGTGAATATGGTTTTTCTATATATGTCGCTCTTAGAAGAGAAACTAAAAATTGATATCCAAACACACTATACTAAGATGTTTGAAAGATCAGAAAAGCATCATAAAAGAAATGTATAGTCATATGATACATTTTAAAATTAAATTGGTATTAAATTTTAGTGTTTTCTCTTTAAAGCTTCTATAACAAAAATACATTTCTATCACACTATGTTTCAATAAGAAGTATCCTTTTGTTTCTTATGTGCAGAAGTGACCCTGCATGAGGCAGTGAGAAAAAATAACAATGACTAACACTGCATACTGATGGGAAAATAATTGAGTTCTGCCTTTTTCTAATATGAAAATAGTTCCTTTTGTGAGAATAAAAGAAAATTAAGTGCTGTTTTGCACAATTCAAGGATTAAATAATGAAATTATATTTTGCTTCAACTTTTGATAGAATTTTTAAATTTAGCCGCCTAATATAATAGTAATACACTTATTTGGAAGAAAACATGAATAAATAACTTGCACTGCAACATGTTTTGTTAAATAAGTTGTAGTTCATGTGCTTTGGTATAGATACAAATACATTATCCTATTGCACATTATAAGGTAAACAGAATTTCACTATACCTTTTCGTCACTTTCTCTGTTTGTATATCTATTTGTGTGTAACTATGACTACTATGTGTCTCTATTCCTTCAAACAATGTGGATTACGTGATGTGAGTTATCACTAATTAATTGTAAGTAAACATAAATAAAATGTTGAACAAAATTTACGAATAGTATAACATGCAGTCTCACATGTTATTTTAAAATTTACTCTAATTGGGACTGGGGAAATAGCTCAGAGTTCTAAATGCCTGCCTGGCAAGGGCAAGGACCTGGATCCAATTCCAGGGACTATAAACCTTACCGACTCCATCCCAGGCACGCAGAGCTGTTCACCAAAACCAGGTGTGGTAGCCCACAATCCCAGTGCTGGGGAGGCCGAGACAGAGATCACTATGAATGAGACTTGCATGGCAATATCCTGTACCAAATACATAAATTACAAATAAATGAATAAATAAAAATGTCACTTTGAAAAAAACATGTTTATAAGTATACACTAATTTTTAAAATTATAACTGTCTCATAGTGTTCTATCTATCTAACCTGTGTATATATGAAAAAGAGATGTTAAATATTTAAAGTATCATTATTTAGAAATATTACTAATTTCTTTATTTAACAAATTTGCACAATTCAGGAAGATAGCTCAGTGGTCTGAGCTCCTGCCTGGGAGGGCAAGCCCCTGAGTTCAATCTCCATTCGATCTCTGACCACATGCAGGCTCCACACACAGTGCCCTGCATGCACCACGGTGACCCTGGAAGTCAGGGGTGGTGCAAGCCTGTAAGCCCAGAGCTGGGGGGCTGAGACAGGAGGATCACTACAACTCACAGCCGAGTGGTGAGACCCTGGATTATGTATACACGTTTTCCTAAAACAGTAATCATCAGGAAATTAAAGAAAGGTCATGATTTGGTAGTGGGTGTCCTTTCTGTTCAATTGATTTTGCATATCTTACTTTAAAAGATCTCTTAAAACTAATTTTGTAGAAAAAATTTCACTAAAAACAGTGATAAAAAATTAGAGAAATAATGAGACATCATGACACTGTCTTTGCAATGTTAAGAGAAATACATGCAGCTAGATAACACATATTATTGAGGAAAAAAAAGTACATCCTGAAATTTTTAATTGGCAGGAGCAAATATCAACATAATCGTCAACCTTTCGTTCTGTTTTATTAAGTAAGCAAACAATTGCTTCCCATGACTGAACTCTTCAGTCTCACCCATTGTCCATCAGAGTAGAGGCATTGTTGCATCGTATGTTTCCAAGTGCTAATGAGCACTTCACTTTCCAATGTGATGATTGGGTTATTTTCTTCTGGAGAAGTCATGGTGTGGCTCTACACAGCACAAAGGATGGCAGAGCTGAAGTCAACTTTGACAAATCAGATGCAGGGAGGCTCCTGCCCTCTGATTACTATCGAGCAGGACAGAGAGTTGCCATGACCATGGTCATCCAGCTTCACCCTAATACAAGATAGAAGAGAGTTGCATGCGGCAGACAACCTCAGCCTGAAATGGACACAGAGAAGCCTTTGCTGTGTCCCATTTATTTTCTTTCTTACAATACGCACCCATAGACAGTTCATATCCTTTTCCTTTGCCTGCCACCTATTTAGAAATTTACTTTTTATTATGATTCAATATAAGTTATAACTTAAGAGGCCATGGAGATGGTTCAGTAGAATAAGGGTTTCTCTGGCAAGTGCAAGGGCCTGAGTTCAATCCCCAGTTCCACCAAAAAAAAAAAAAAAGGCTATATGTTAAGACCACCTATTTGAGAACTATTTATTACCTGGGGATGGAAAAAAAAACATATATATATATATATATATATATATATATATATATATATACAAAGCTCCAAGTAAGGAGCTTTGTGATAGTTCATACCACTAAAATTATTGTACTGTTAAAGTAATCATTGAAAACATTTTAAATATTGATTGAAAAAACAAAGATACATATATATTTTGTATTTAAAAAGAAATGAAAAATATTTTATACATTCTACTTTCAGGAAAATTCTCCAGGAATAATTTTTATTACTTGGAAAAATGAATGATTAAAAAAAAAAGAATGATTATTCAGGGAATCCAACCATACTTAAAATGTTCTTATTTAGATAATGTGGTATATATGTATACACAACCAAACTTACACACAAAGATCAAAATTTACTTTTTGTTGTGCTTTGTCTAAAGAAAATTGTGGAGATATATGTTAGGAGAATCTTTATATACCTTTCAGGAAAACATACTGACGAGTGAATATATACAAACTCCAGGAAAGATATTAGTATTAAATTTATTTAGACATTATGAGATTAATAAAAGTGACTTTTGGCCTCTACCTTTTCAGGAGGTGCTCATAGTGGTGGCCTTAGCTTCAAGACATTTATTGGCACAGAAAACTGCTGCTTGGGTAATGTAGGTCCCTGAAACTGCTGCACATATATTTTCAATTTCTTCTCCAGGGCTGGCAGTTTAGCCCAATAGAGTAATTTGGTGCTATGGGTTTTCTGTGACATGTGACATCCTCTAGGGTCCTGTTAATGAGGATAACAGTATCCATTGAAAGATATCACATTTATTTCTTTTCCTGAAGTGAATTCATCTCTCTCTGTCTCTCTCTGTATCCTCTCTGCCTCTCTCCCACTTACAAAATATATTATACGTTGTTATAATTTACAACATAGCTATAATTTACTTGTAATATAAATTGAGAAATGTTTTCCACAATACTATATGATTGTATATTTTACTTATGTTTTACTATTCCAGTAAATATCTTGCATTATTCAACTATATTTAAATGCTCCAGTTTTCCAACCATACACAGAATAACTTATTTGACGGACCATTAAAAATCTAGTATTTACTTGTATGTGATTGTGTATTTACATCCGTTTATTCACTAATTTGTGCACAAACTTTTTGTTCCAGAAATGTTATCTGTCACTAATTCAGTGAAATAGAGACCCAGAACAGGTTTTATTGTTATAGCTCAGGAACGTTAGTTACAATGAATGAATGAAGACTACATGTCATAAAATTTCTAATGTTTTTCTCTTGTAAATTTGCCAGATGTTGAGTCACATAATATAGGAGGTTTAAAATTAATTATTGAAATCGTTTCACTGTCAGTATATTCTCTGGTATTATGTAAAGTGATAGTAGATTAAACACAAATAGCTTCAATCCCTAGTACTGAAAAAAACAAACGGACAAACAAACAAACTACAAATAGCTAAATATCTGTTTCTGAATATAAGTGGAAGACTTTGGTTTAAATATGTGGAAGGAGAAACTTTTTTATAAAGCAATGCATAGTATAAGAATTGGTTTATGTGGTATTCTTGAAGAATGTATAAGATCTATTATCTTAGTAAGATATAACCATGATTTGAGTGCACTTTACTATCTGAAACCCACCTCTGTGTTACAGTTCAATCATGTGCAATTCTGAGGCCATAAAAAGAACATAATTATTTGTCATATTAAATTCGCTTTGCTAATTTGAATAAGAAATCACAATAGGCTATTATGTTCTAATCAAATGTTGCAATTAATTTCAGATTATATTTTATTTTATTTGCAGAAAACAGACTATTTAATTCCATGGTTTAAAAAGCACTTAAAGTATCTTTGAATAATTTAAGCTAATAAACATCATTAAGTATTTTCTCTCCTTTTGAATTTTTCTCATCTTTTAAACACAAAGGAAATTAGAACTTTTAATAAGAGCGAATAACTATTCCTCTTCACATATTAATTTGCATATACATGTGATTCAAGTGCTGTTTTCTATTTTCTAGTATATGAGTTGAAATGCAAGTAAACTGACTAGCTAATTCTTTTATTTTGTGTTAATAAAATATTGGATAATTCTTCATGGAAGGAGACTTTAGTAAATGCAAGCTTAACATATTTAAAATATTCTATCATCAAAATATGTGTGAATAAAAGGAAAAGAAAACTTATTTATCCTTGAAATCTAATCATCAAAAGCAACCTGACGTACAGGGACAAAATACCAGATAAGTCCTGTTAACTGCACCTTGACTGACTCACTATCCTGAGTGTAGTGAGTATGTGTTTGTTTATTTACTTAGTTTTGGCCTTTCGGGTCCAGATGTCACTAGCCTCTTGAAATCTTGAACCTCCTCAATCACTTCTCTATTGAGCACTAAAAAATTATTTGGTTAAAACAATTATTTTTCCATGCTTGTATTAGTGGGTTAAATGTCTGGAAAATATTAAGATTTGAGGCACATTTTGAGACTAGAGTTGCGGATAGAGAAGACTATAACATACTGTGAAAATCCATGGCTTAATACCACTTCGTTTAATTAAGGCTTACCTGGGCATGAAATATTACTATAATAGTCACTTGTTACTACAAAAATATTATACCAATGTTTCCACTTAAATAAATTAAAAATTTACTTTAATTAGTACCTTCTCTTATGATTGAAACATCGAACATTACATACGCTATGGTCTCACACCACTTACAGGGATAACACATGGCACGTGTGACAATTTCAGTTACAGATGCTCCTCTGGTCATCAGAACTTATATGAAAACCCTAGAAAAAATCTGGTTCATCTCTTTTATGGAAATGATTAGCTGGAATTTATCTTTCATAGCATTTGTATCAAATACCACTTAAAATATATTTATTATTTTATTTGTCATTAAAATATGAAATTACATTATTTCAATTGGTAATTGAAATTATGACTTCTTAATGAAATATAGAACATAACATAGTTCATTTTGTTCATCTCAGTGAATGATGTGAAGATTCTATGAGGTATACATTGTTACTTATAATAGAGTCATGAAAAATGAAACCTGGATACAATCAAAATCTTCAATATGCTTTTGAGTTTCAAATCAATCAAAAGGGATTGTGTGAATAATTGCCACAGTTCTGAGGATAGACTTTCTGAGAAATAGTTTATGTATTTAAAAAGAATGTGTTAAATTTGCCCAAGCAAAAGAAGTTGAGGAAAAGAACAAGATTGAAAACATTTGATAATTTATAAAATCTTACCATAAAAATGTAAGTTATGTGAAGTCTGTGATACTATTGATAAAATGGAGACATAACTAATACATGAGGATTTTTTTGTTTGTTTGAATCTTAATTCTTGCTGAGACCAAAAAGGATAAAAATGACCTAAGAGAAAAATGATTACTGTAGAATAAAGTGACTGATTGTAGTCTGACTTATAATTTCTTGATCTACTGAGGATAGATCATTTGCTTCTGTGGATTCCTAGCACTATTATTCTGTGACTCTTATACTTCATCACTTTCACTGTTCTAAGCACAGAGACTTCCTTCCTGACCTGGCACTATGGGAGGCTTGTTGTCAGTTGGAGATTGTTCTGTACACTGCTTCATCTAGAGTATTGTCTGAAGAAACTCCCATGCAGCATACTGTCTTATTCGGAAGTTTATTGAAACTTCTTTCAATTGAATCCTATACTGCTGATATATCTGCTGTGTTTCATTCTATATTTCTTTTATTTGTTATTCTCCCCAATGTAATTTTCTTCTTCTCATATTCTATTGTGTTTTTCCCTTTTTGTTCACATGCTCTGTGCAATAGAGCTGCACTCAACTCTTTCATGTCTTAGTGAGTAGGCTGTGATACAAAGAACAGTCCACAGAGAGATCCTCCAAGAAACAGAACACAAAAGTCTGACACTCACAGTGATTAAATAAATTATCATTAAATACTCAATGCATAATCACAATGCTTCATAAACATCAACAAATAGGTGGATACTTCCCCTGACATCAAAATTTTAGCATCTGATTTATGCCGAAGAATGACAAAATGTTCAGTGCTAAGACACAAATATGTCAGCACATGCACAGATTAGAATCTTCATTAGCTCATAGATGCTCTTGATTTCTCACATTAGTATGGATATATGATACTAGCAAAAATATTTTTTAGAAAGTTAAAGTCAATTAAGTTTTATGGTTTGTTTCACAACTTCATCAAAATATTTATCTACTACCCCTGAGCTACACCCCCTGCTAAAATATTTATCTATTAAAACATAGGTAGCAAAACTAGCCTCGGTGGCACTGTAACACTTTTTTTTGGGGAACATTGACCTTGAACCTTGAATTCATTTTGAGAAACGGTCTTCTAAGCAGTTGAGACTGGCCTTGAACTCACACATAGCTCTGGCCTGTCTCAAAGACAAAAAGATTGGTCCTCCTGTGTGAGCATGAACCACGACGGTTGGTTTCAGATCCAGCATAGCATGCCCAGTGTTCCAGGGCCTGCATGGCATACAGTACTGGAGATTGAGCTCAGGTCCTTGCCAGGCAGCCACTTAGTCTGCTGAGTTATATCCTCAGCCATTGCCAAGCTTTTCAAACACACAACTAAGATTATGTCGGGTATGCACCACCATTATTCTATTAAGTATTGAATTTTAAGTTTTGTTTTTGCTTTGCTTTGTTTGTTTTTTGTCTTTTTGAGACAAAGTTTCACTATGTAGTTCAGGTTTACCTGGAACGTACTTTGTAACCCAGGCTGAACTTGAAATCTGAAGCGTCCTCCTGCCTCGGCCTCCCAAGTGCTGTGATTATAAGTGTATACTACCATGCCTGCCTCCACTATCCCAATCGACAGATCTTTCTGATTATATTACTGGTAAGCCTACATTTGGCATGTCAAATAATTTGGTGAGCAAAAATAAAGACAAAATCATGGAGGGCTTTAATATCACAATTTATTTTGCAGATAAGCATAACTAGTTAAAGAAAAAATATACATCTATACATTCCTTATGCAGTGAAACTTGTACCAGATGAAAAATATTTATTTCTATAACGATAAAAAGCTGCAAGGATAAACAGTCCTTCCAAATCAAGCAAAAGATTGTTTGCAAAGATATCGTATAAAATCATATCTAACAAAATAAGATACTTTGCCTCATATGTTATAATACATAGAAATCATAAAAACAAACATAACTATAATTAACCTTTAGAGAAATTTGAAGTGAAATACTATATATATATAAAACAGAATTTTCATTAAAAACTTCTTAGCAAATTCTGCATCTGTAACTTTAGAAAAAAACATTTTATGCTATAGAGTGGTGGCCTACTGATGATTATTTGTCTGCTTTTACTTTAAACGGCTATAGAATTCATGAAATTCAAACAGCCTACCAGGATTTGTATTTTTTGTGTTATTGTAGGTTATGTAACAATGTGCACAATAAATGCCAAGGCAGATTTTCTTTAAATATAAAAAGATGAACTTTTCATGTTTTGTAAACTAACTTGATTTCTTTGGCTTCAGTATGTAAAATGAGAACTTGTTATATAGTAGAAGCTCACACTTGATGGATGCATTTTGCATTATGCATTTCTTAGGTGCCCCAGCAAGGTAAAAGAAAGAAAAGCAGATGCAAAGCAGCAGGTGTAGGATTTTTGATGTGAGAAATTCATTCATGATGATGACACTATCAGTGTTCAAGATGGAAACAATGAAATGTAATTTAATGTGAATAAGCAATAAAAATGCGTTATCTTGAAGCAAATGAATAGCGGCTAAGCCTGGAGAATAAACACAGTTGTACGTTTTCCCATTCCTGGGCAGCTACCCTCTTTCAAATGGAACTTTTTCCCTCTTCAGTAATTGCGACTGATGTTTTCTTATTAACAGAAATTTGGGGAGCTTTAGTTGGAAGAATTATTGAATTGTGTTATTCCTCACATCAGTATTGAAACAAGTCTGGAAAAAAATTCTTACCCTTCAGTCCCCGCATATGTATCATGATTTTACTATGGTCCATTTGGTTATGTAAATCATTGTTAGATCCTTCTCAGTCTGTTGAGACAAATGATGCTGGTATTCCTATCTTTCCTTAGGGAAAACGGAGAGCTCTTCTTTACTATCCTCATATTTTTCAAAACACTTCATTTTTTTTAAGCACAAAGTATGTCAATTCGTTTTCTTTGACATTTTTTATTTCATGTAGCTTTTTATTATTTTAAGTACAGATCTTTTTACACTTTGAAGTTCATTACACTGTAATTTTATAACACAGAAGTACATATAGCATCAGTCATGATTTAGGCTCTGTTGAGTATAAAAAAGACCCATAATTCTCATTTTTTATAGGTCCACTCAATTTTTATTTATTTTTGTCAAAATAAAACATATTCAGCAATTTATGAATTTACATTTATGTCACTCATTCTTAGTGAGATGTCTCTGTTTTTTTTTTTTTTTTCTAACTACCATCCTAGGCATTTATGTGTACACAAAATGGAAGTATAAACTGACAACAATCGTGGGCTTATATGAGAAACCACATTATTCAAAACAACATTTACCATGGAGAGAATTCTTCCTTTACATGATTTGCAAACCTATAAAAGTAAAACATATAAAGTCTTTTAAAAGTACAGGTGGGTAAGCATGATTGTGATGGCTAACCTTTGTGGTGCAATTGGTTTGCATGGGAAGTGCCCAAGGGTTTAATAAAGTGAACTTTGGGAGCCTCTGGTGGACCCATAGATGTGCCAACAAGAGGCTGCTTCCCTAGCACAGTCATCTGTAATGGACTGAGAAAATTTACTTCACCATGAATTGTCAAGTACTTATGCCTTTGAACCAGCTAATGATGAACTTAATGCTCTGAAAATTTGAGCTGAAGTAAGATCCTCTTTCGTTTAAGTCAAAAGTTTGGGTAATTTTACCAGCAATAGGAATGCTGATCAGTACAGAAAATTGGCATCAGAAATAGATTCACTGAAAGAGTAAATAGGATCTGATGGGTACAAGAAACACTAGAAAGGAAAGAATCTGTTCAAAGGAAACAAAGAACTGGGATGCCAGAAAGGACAGGAAGGGGGAGATATATTTATGTATGTGTGCAGGATGGCTAAGATAACTGTACTACTATTTTCTGCTGGTCTACAGGGGATAACAGTGGATGCTTAAATTTTTATCATTTTCAGTTTCTTATAACTTTTTTCTTTACCAATTTTGCATGCATATATTTGGTAATTGGAACCACTAATTTGAAGAAAACATTATGCAACACAGCAACCATAGTCAAATTCATTTTTTTGTGAAGTTCTGTATCATTCTAACAATGTTTACTATTTTATATTCTCCTTATAGAATATAAAAATTAAAAACAAAGAAATAGAATCATTGCTTTTAGTGTATATGACAGTGTAGAACAGACTCATTTGGAATTAATTGATGGAATCTTAAACATTGAGCGATGGAAGCCGAGGAAGCCCTATAATATTGTGAAAAGGACTTAATGGATAAATCTGAAGCTCCGAAGATACAAATTTTGACAGGGGTCATAAAATTTATATGGGAGTAAAGATTGAGTTGGGACTAGAGGCTATGCATGCAACACTGGCAAAGAATGTGTCTGCATTTGTCATGTCCTATGATTTTCTACAGGACTAAAATTAAAGGTGGCTGACAAATCTGACAGAGAAAACTTTAACATAGCACAGCAATCAACCTCTGGCCTGGGTACTGTGGTATACTTTTAGACCAAAGCATGCTGAGACTCAGGAACTAAAAGTAGAGCAGAAGCATGTGAAAAATTTAAATATTTATCTGAAAGGAATTATACACAAGATGGGGATGAGTATACAGTGGATATCACAAGAGTGTAAACATGACACAAACTTGGAATGTCTACTGAGTAAAACCACAGTCCCTGAGCAGCACAAGTAATAAAAATACATAATGTGTAGTGCAAGCAGTAGCACATGACATGGACGTCACGAGTGTGTTGACCCTCATGGAATGTGAGCAAATATTCTGGACAAGGCCTGACATTAATTTTCTCTTGTTTGTCTCTGTTCCCTTATTCTTACTCTTTGGGATGGAACTATTCACCCTAGTTATTACATGCCGGTATAACGTAAGCTGCAGTTTGAACTTGCAGGTGTTCTCAGCTGAGTTTGCCTTGAACGTGAGAGGTGGTGCTTGCTTGGATTTTCTGTACTATGCTGTACCTTTTCACCTTTAGGGATCAGATTTGTATATTTTCAATGATGTGTGGCGTATTTATAGTAGGTAGATATAGGGCATTGTTTTCTTTATTTAGGGATTAAGATTGTCTTAAGGATATGCGTTTTTGTATCAAGTTAACAAGAGTAGTTGTGATGGTTAAGTTTAATTATCAATTTGATTTGCGATGAGATGCCTACTAAAACACACTTTGGGTGTGTCTGAGGGGGGACACAGAGGTTTGTGTTTTGTTGTATATCTTGTCATCAGCTCCTTTCCTATCTGACACAAATCTGAGCAGTCAAGGATTTAAAAAACAAAGAAACAAAAAAACATTTTGACCAGGAGAGAGACTGAGCAGTGGAGCTGAACAGACAGCACCATGATAGCTTAGCAAGAGATGTTATTTCAGTCAGAACAAATTTTCAAAACATACAGTTTCATGCCTAAGCTTGTCAAAGATGTAAAATTTAGGGACCTTAGGGAACAGAAGCTGGGCTACCATTGGTCAGTCATATTAAATGATAATTCTAAGCACTTGGTCATTAGAAATTCAGTACTAGTAAGCTCTCTAAATAACAGAACCTGCATAAGCTATTAAACTATAAAAACATTTGAAGCTGTACTTTCCAGTATTGTCTCATTTTCTGTATTGATAATAGCTATCTGTGTTTTAATGGCAACTCAGGTTTGTAATAATCTCATTTATCATGTTTATTTTATATTTTAATACCTATATAAAGCACAATTTATTTTAACCACAATTTTATAACAGTTATGAAATGGCACATTAACACATTAGAAAAAATACAGAGCATTTATTAGATTACATTTATAAACTACATGTATGCAGGAATCAGAATTGAAAGAATGCATACATTTTCATATAAAACATAGACCAAAGCAATATGAGAAAGATAACCTAGCGAACAAATGGTCTATCCATACTTTAATAATTTCTTAGCTTCATTTTTCACTAGTGCAAGCCTGTCATTTTCCACATAACATGAGGTGATAGCCTATAATATCAGCCCATGCTCTGCTGTTTTATGGGTCATTGTAATAGATTTTTCTTACCTAGTATGGGGTTGGAAATTTGTAGTTTAATTTTTAAACACCCAACACTTTTCTCCATCTGACTAACTAGCCTATAAATAGTTGTAAAAATTTTAAAGTCAGAAGCTTACAGAGAGTCTTGCTAGAATAGCACACAATTATTGTGAGAAGAACTTTCCCTAGATCACATTGGGTTTTACATATTACTGAAGGTAAAATATATTAAAAATAATAGTCGATGGTGCATTAAATTGCTTGGTGCTCAGTGTTGCTTGATCATATAATTATGATTGTAAAATTAAAGCAAAGCAAGAACTATACCTTAACATTTAACAATTTTTGCCAAAGGCTTATAAATTATGTGACTTACTTACAGACAGGGGCTGGGGGCTTAGCTCAGGGGTACAGCAGCTGTTTGGAAAGTATGAGGTGCTCAGATGTGTCCAGTTGTATTTCTGCTTTCCCTATTATGATTGGTGTCTTTTGAAGGGAAAGATTAAAGCAGTAAATATTCCTAAAAATTAAAGATCTGTCTGTACTTGATCTATGTGTTCATTGTTAACATAATTTGTTCTTTCTTACCTATGAGATTTTGATCATGTTCTTTGTATTAATTTTTCTTTTTGCGTCTTAAAGATCAAAAAGCTAATTGAAATGAACGCTAAAGATTTGGGTACCACTGACATTTTAGTAAGGATTTGGTCCTAGCCTTTATCTACCACAGGCTTGGGAGGGCGCTGTGAGGCTGCGTGGAGGCCCTAGGAGCAGCATTGCCATATACTTCACGTTTTGTGAGGTTCATGCAGGAAAATACAGATGTGTAATAGGCTCTGGAACGTTGGAAATTTTCAGTCAAAGAATATTCCATGCTTGACATCATAGATTAAGAACTTTGGTAAGTTAAAATTTTGCCTACCTATAGACCTATAGGTGTGCCTAGCAAGCAAACAGTTGAAGAGGAAAAACTTTTTCACAAAGATTTGACTATTTCAAAAGGTAGACTCAGAGCCTTCATCCTTTTAAGTTCCTGGGATGAGGTCATATTTTAAAATTTGTAAGACATTAATCAAGCAGAAATGTAGGGTCAATGAATGTCATGAACATTTAAAGGCTTAAAACTAAAATGCCAGAGAGCACTGATAACCCAGTTAAATAATTTTGATATGTACATTCTGTAATGAAGAGCTCTGTTAGAATTCATCTAACTTTTTTCATACGCAATTTCATTCTATGACTTCTTTAAATTATCATACTTATTCAAAATGATATTTTTGTTTAACTAGTGAAATTTAAAGTGATCTTAGTATTTCAATTAATTTGTTCATATTCAATGAGGGTGATTTTGAAATAAAAGTTTAAATTGAAGAAGAAAATTATAATGATGAAAGATGATTTTAAATATTAAATATTATGTAGAGTAACTATCAATTCCCTAACAGAAGTACAGGTCTTAAAAACAAAACTAGTGAAATACTGTATGATCTATAAAATATTTAATAAAATATTAAATAAATAGAAGATAGAGGCTATTTCGAGTTCATGCAATTATATATATATATATATATATATATATATATATAATCTTTAGTTTTTATTAATACATGTTTGCAATATGTAACATGTACATTTATTGTGGGACAATTATTGCAATAGAACATAACATTAGTTTTCAATACAATAAGTCCCTGAATTAGAAAATATTCCACTCCAGGAGAATATAACATAGATTTATTTAAAAGTCCAAAAAAGTAAGGCCAGACAGATAGCTCAATGGACTAAAGAGTCTGCTTAGGTAGAGTGCAGAAGCTAGGGTTTGAACCCCAGCATGGCATGTCAGCCCCACCCCCTTGATGCACTGAGACAGTGATTGAGACTGGGCATGGTGGCAAGCACCTATCATCCCAGCCCTTGGGAGGCTGAAGCAAGAGAATCACTATGAGCCTGATCTACAGAGTGAGATTCTGTGGACCCTGTACTAAATACATTAAAAAAAGAAATTGGAGATACAGCATCTATTCTCACGAATTTCACGAACACTAAAAAAAAATAAAAAAGTCCAAAAAAGTGAGTCTTAATCATTTTTTGGCACAAATATACAATATAAATCATTGAAAAACCCCAGACACAAATATTGTCAATAAACTACTTCTGCTTTTAGAGTTTTCCTTACAGTGGAGGAATGGACCTGTGCAACCAGCATGCAAGATGCTGCTACTTCCGCTTGCCTCTCTGGGTGATAATAATGTGGGGTCCATTTGTATTTGTAAAAAATTTGTTACACAGATGTTCTTAAGGAGGGAAACTATCGAATATGTACTGTTATCTAATATTTAAAAACAAGGAAACAAAAATTATAAATAAATAATATTTCCCTGGTTTATATTAATATGAAATCATTAATTTTTAGTGTTTGTTTGTTTACACTTGTGTTCATCCAACTTCCTCTCAAATACATTCATAACAATACATTTATTATATGTTGTTGTTACAATTTTTTATATAACTGATGTTTTTTATTTTCTACCTCTAGGTTGATGGCATGGCTACTAAATCACCCAGGGTCTATCATCTTTGTTTTCTTACAATTTCTCTCACATGTTTCAGCAGTCTTCTACATTTACTCTATTTAAAGATGATCTCACATAAAGAGAAGTTTCAAGTTTGCTTGGAAATCTAATAATTCTCCACACTGTCTTCATGATTATAAAACATCCAGCATGAGTAAATATTCAAAAATATTCTTCAAATTCCTGCCACTAATAAAATATCATGAAATTCTCAGTCTTATTAAATATTAAAAATCTTTTTAAACATGTTCACATAGTTAGGTGGTATTTTCCCCAAGTACCTCTGCTTCTCGTGCCTACTCCTTGCTAGGCAAGTTTTCTAACAAAACCCAAGTGCGTTCCTATGATAATTATTTGTTATTAGGCATAAGTAATTAACTCAGGCTCTTAATCTCTATTGCAGAATTGATGATGACTTTATATGTATTTTCAGCTCTTCCCTCACCATATTACATGTATATAACATGTATTCTGTAATCCTAACTTTCCTTTTATAACTCTGTGTCTGTGTGTGTGTGTAGTACATGTAATCTCTTCAGTGTGAAAAAACAAATCACCAGAAAGAGCATGTAGTTTATTTCATAATATGCTGAATTCTACTTCAGTAATATATATATTGCTAAATTATTAATGAATCATCTAGAGACATTTGTACTGACTGATTTCAACTTTCTGTTTTGGTAGCGGAATTAGATTTTTTTCCCACTTGCTCATTAGTCTTTTTATGTTTATAAAAATCAAATATTTGCTATTTCCTAGTTTTTATTTTTTCTTTTCATTCAAACTATATATTTAGATAAGTTTTTTTCAGAGTTTTCATTTGTTATTTTTTATAAATTCATGCAGTTTTCCATGCTCATATTACTTTTTACAAAGCAGTATTCTAGAAAGAAATAAGATCTACATTTATTCTGTGTGAACATTTTAGGAAATGTCACATACATAGAATTCTTTATATTTCTCAAAAATGAATTCAATATAAAATATTCTGTTCAGTATACTGTTTTCCTATATTATGTAACTGTTATTATTTTTAATACATCTTCAATTTCCTCACAGATATACTTCGTTTATTTCAAAAAATTATTGTACCTCTTTCAATAAAATTTGTAATTATTTTGAATTTTAATGGGATCCCTTAATTCTTTAAATTTATGAAAAGGTTGTAATCTTCCATTTTTAAAATATTTTTATCCATTAAATATTTTGAGTATTAAAAATTATTACATTATAAAACACTGTTAACTAATATTAGCATTATATGCCAACCATGACTGTATGCAATTTAAACTATATTATCTCTATTGAGCATTTGTTATACATTCTTGAAAGTACAAAGTGTCCACAAATTCTTTCTCATTGTATACTGTCTTTTGAAGGAAATGATAGTAAATTTATTGCCTTTCTTTTAGAATTTCTTACTAAAAGTAATGGATTCATTTTTAATAAGTGACATGTTAGTCATATTCCAAGATTTCAATTAGAGCTATTTCCATAACAAAGTATTCAAAACAAAGATCCAGAGGTTTTTGATCTATCTGATGTGGGCTAGAGAAATAGCTCAGCATCTAAGTGTCTACCTGCCAAGCCCAAGGACCTGGGTTCAATCCCTGGAACCTCATGCTGTGGCTGGTCTGGAACACCAGGGGTGCTGTACTGGCCACTTAAAACAGGCATGGTGGTGCACACTGTCGTCCCAGCACTGGGTAGGTTGAAAAGGAGGATCATTATGAATCCAAGCTGTGTACAGAGACCATACACCAAATAAATAAATAATAAATAAATGCATAAATAATTTTAAAAATCCATCTGATGGTCAATAATATTCTGCATACATCATAATTTTATAAAGTTTTATAAATAAATTTGATGTTAGAAAAATAAAAGAGGTAGAGGGAAGGGGAAAAATGTAACTAAAGTTCATTATATACATGTACCAGTTCTCTATACTGAGTGTAATCTGTGCACAGAAAACATGTACTAAAAAAAGTTTAAAAGTGAAAATAAGGAATATTATGGATAATTCGATGTTCTAAGGCAATTTTCCCTAAAAGAAACGTGATTGTATCATATTTCATTAAATGTTAAGTTTAAATTCTGAAATTCCATATTTGAAAATAATATATATATACAGAGAAGACTTCACTGTTTCATGCACATCATGGCATCCACCTGGAACACTGCAGTGAAGACAAATTATACCTGAGAAGAAAGTGGTACATTTCCTCCTCTATGAAGAAGATACTGTAATAAACACAATTTATAGAGAAGATACTTGAAACACAGAGTTTTGTTTAAACACAATATAGAATTATTATGATATTTGTGATTATTTCAGCTGAGGATTCCTAAAGCAGAAAGTCTTAATAGGAAGTTCAATAAAATTTTGAAAAAAGGAAAAACTACTGTATTGTGTATACTGAAAGATTTTTCCAATATAATTAAAACTAAAGAAATAAACAAAAGTTGTGCAAAGTTATTAAACTGTCAATGTTACCCAATAAAATACTTTCCATTTAAAAAGTATCTAAAAAAGTCACCTAAACATATTAAAATAAATATTTTATTTTTTAAAATAAAATAGGATGTTGTATTTGGTTATAGATGCAGAGAAATACCATACTGTGTACTGTGATGGATAAAAATTCTATCCATTTACACAAACATTAACCTACCATTGTAGGTGAAGAGAAACTGTGACAAAATTGTATAGATTGATATAAATCATACCACTTCAGTCTTCCTAACACATTAACAGTTTAATATAAGAACAGATGGTAGCAAAAGTTAGTGATAAAAGCACATTGTTATTTGCTAAGAATACATGCAATTTATAGTTTAAATATTATGTTTGTGAAAATGGATAGAATTTTTATCAGTCCACACAGTACAGTATTTCTTTTCATCTAAAAATCAAATAGAACATCCTATTTTATTTAAAAAATAAAATATTTATTTTAATATGCATAGGTGATTTGTCAAATACTGTTTAAATCGAAAGTATTTTATTGGGCTACACTGCCAGGTTAATAACTGCACGTTTGCTTATTTGTTTGGTTTTAATTATACATTTACCGCTGTAGGTGAATGTATATTAGCATTGTTTCTTATGGGTCAGAAACGGAAAGTAAGCCAAAACCAAACAGAAGATCAGTGTAATTTTGTATATGATCATGAATGTGTAATATTCAGATCTACAGAAAACCATAGTCACCCTTAAAAAACAAAACAAACGTTAGTTCCAAATTAATTGTTTGGTACTTCCTCTAAAGGAAACCTGTCACATACCCTATTATTTCTCCTTATATTGACTCTACTTTCATGAGAAAAAAGCACTAAATTGTTATAACTAAGATCATAATAAAATTTCAATTATCTCAAATGGAAATCTTTTTCTCAGAAGTTTCTATCTTCAAAAATAAAAAAAGAAGTATTATTTTTATCTAGCTTTATTACAGAGGCAGAGGAGCTATTTACTCAGAGACAATGCATTAACCTTTGTGAATGTATCACAGTGGTTTTGCAGATTGATTAAGTTAGGAAGTCAGTACAACATGCCAATCACTAGAGTTTGATGACATTCAATTTCACAGAAGCAATACTCAACTAACATATTTTCTTAAGTATAGGTTTCTTCTGGACATTTTATTTTTAAAAGGATACTTATTGATTCATATGTGAATTAATAGCAATTAAACTGACACAATGGAATGATTTGTTTAGTGGAATGCAATAATAATGAATAAAGAGTTCCCTTGCCACTAATAAATTGACTTTCATCAATAGATGTTTGCAGATTACTAACATTAAGTTAAATTCAGAATGGGAAGACATCATTGGATCATGACCAATGAAGTATATGAATTCCAACACCAACAAAGTGAATGTTTACATTAAAAATATTACACTTAGAAATGCATTGACATCAGTCCTCAAAATACTCTCTGCCTTGATGAATAATTGAAATAATACAACTGCTTCCTTCAAACACACTTACTGTATGCAATAGTCATGTTCTGAAGCACTTTTGGAAGTCTTCTTCCCTACGTGTCTTCAGTTGCACAGTATGGATACACCAATGCCCTAGATGAGTTCCATATATTTACCCATCAACATCCTGTTGATTTGTGCAAAAGACTCAATTCTGAAGGTGTTGATATCATGAATAGAATGTATCAGGAAGCACCATAATATCCATAACCATAAATGATTATCAATGAAGTAAGGTTGAGAAAATTTCATGAATTTTTAATGAAAAGAAAAATTTTTATAATAAAAACGTCATATACTCCATCACTATGAATATTTATCTCACTGTTACTTTTAATAATTTTTAGTATTTTTTTCCAATTTTCACTTTAAATTTTACTCTATATCTGATGATCAATTGTACATGAATAAATCAGGACAAGGATTATTTCCTGTGTAGTGCTGTGTTTTCAACATTATTTCAGATACATTTCTATACCTTAACCTTTCTCTTGGAAGATGTCAGTAATTAAGACTGTGTTTAGTTTTGTAAAATATCTTTATTTCATGTTACTCCGAAAGATTTTTGTGTGAAGGTGATATTTGCCACCTTGTCTTTTATTCCAGATGAATGAAAGAACATTTGAAAATAATTATTTCATGTGAAATTGCAAAGGAAAGTATTTACAAATCATAGTCATTTAGTTTATCCTTAGATCCTGTTTGATATTGACTCTGTGATTATCTCATTTCATCCTTTCCTGATGTCACTGTAATTCACTACCTTCCAAAATGAATATGTGAACTTTTACAAAGATAAAATGAATGTTACAATTAATGATGTAATATATAGATGTATCATAATGACTTATTTTTTTTATTAATCATAATATAAAATGGCTTTAAAATGTAATGGTTTTAGTGATAGCAAAGAACTTTACTTTAAATACAATAAAAATCATTTATACATGTAATAGTCACAATTTGCCTGAACACTCAAATTTAGGAAATTATAAAATATTAGGATTTTTAGACTTCTTAAATAATAGCATATGGTAACTACAAACCTTGTAAAATAGTACATGATACTTATAAAGATGTTATAACAGTCTAATTGCCTCACTGTTTATATTTAATTTGAATTATGGAAATTCTGTGATAGTAGTATCTCACTCCATATATTTCAATATTTCCCTGATTCTGGTGACAAACCAGAACTGGATTAAAACTGAATCCAAATTGCCCATAGGTGAACATCAAACCTAGCCATTGATTTTGAGTCAGTTCTCATTCAGTTCAGTTTCCCACCAGAATTATTGAATGAATTAAATTTATGAATTAAGGTACCTCTGCATTTTTACAAACTTCATTAAGTTCTATATAATATCAGAAGTTAGACCAATAAGATGCTTATTATTTTGTTGTTGCCAGTATTAGTACTGCTGAGGAACAAATGCATGTCCCAGGCATGTTAGGTCAACATTCTACTACTTCAATTTAATCCCAAATCTTAGACGCATTTTAGTTTATCAAAAATACCTTTACCTTTACAGAAGTAAAAGAGGTATTTTAAAAATATTCAATCAGAATATTCTGTATTATTGATTATATATGTAATCTCATCAAAATAAAATTGAAATACATCAAAATAGTTTATAAGAATCTTCTCATGCCATAGTACTTTTTAAGATAGGCTAGGTTTAAAATGCAATTTACTAATTTGCTCTCTGTGAAAGCCTGAGAGAATGATTTCTCTCCCTGTGACTCTCCATAGACACACTCTACATCATCAATCACTTTCCTCTGTGGCCTCATAATCTCCTTATACAGAAAATTTGGGTACAGGTTCTCCCATGTCCTGCGTCTTCACGAGCTTGAAATGCTAGGGCCATGACTCATTCACATGGCTGACACTGACAAAGAATCTACAAACTGTGGTACAGAGTTTCAACAAATCCTGAGGGGATTTGACCTTGTCAGATACAAAAATTGTATTTCTTGTTATTTGTAGGTCTTGCTTTATCTTGGTCTTTATCATCCAGCAGAAAAGTATAAAAACAAAATATAAAAATTAAAGCCAGATTAATATGCCGAGCTTTAAAAGGTGCAAGTCAATGTTTAGGACAGATATACAGCTACTCTCTCTTAATTCAATTAATAGAAAGACTTGTGATAGTAATGCTTCTGGACAGGATATCATGCTTGCATCTTGTACTATGAATAACCCTAGGGAGGCAACAATATGCAATGTATTATTTATTGAAATTGAGCTATTAATGGATTTTGAAACTGCCTCATTGTTATTTGTTTCTCAATAAAATCATTTTTAAAAAATATTTCTAACATAAAGAAACCAATAAGAAAAAAAGAACTTCTGACATTGTCAGTCCTATGGAAAACCCACTACTATTGTGCACTACTGGACTTTACTGTATTGTAATATTTTGTTGAATTCATGCACCTACAATATTTAAATGGTAATGGAATGCCCATCTCTGACAAAATTAAACAAAAGAAAAGTGATACAAATTAATGACCACTTTGTATCAGTATATTCAAAATAGTTAGGATACATATACAGCTACTGTCTCTTAGTTCAACAAGAAGAAAGATTTGTACTAATAGTGTTTAGACAAGATATCATGTCTGCATCTTGTACTATGAATAACCACTAAGAAGACAATATGCAATGTGTTAATTATTGAAACTGTCTTACTAATCAGTTTCGAAATGTCTCATTGTTAACTCTTTCTCAATAAAATTATTTTAAAAAATAAAATAAAATAACTAATAAGCAAAAAATAAGCCAAAAACCATGATTTAAATTAAGGCAGGCTTTGGGTGATTTATACACAGAAAGCAAAGGCTACCCATGCTAAAAATGATAACAACGTCTGTGAGGAGTGAACATGTGTTTGAAACTTGAGCAGATGAATTTTCCTGACACATATATTTGCTCATAGTAATGTCATCATCCATTATGAGAAGATTTTTTAAGCAGATAGTATTTGAGATCTTGAGAAGAAATCATACAGAATGTCTCTGATAAAGTCCAGTAGTCACTGATTGTTAAGTCAGGAAACAAAAGAACAGCTAAGCCTCATTGCACTTCCAGATTACTTGATAAAAAAGATACAAAGAAACAAGAAAATGCACAAAATGGTATAATTGTGGAGTGGAGCAGAAAGCTACATATCTTTCACAGTGTAAAACTTTTTTCCAAATTAAGTGAAATGTTTCAGAAGATCACCTAAGCATGCTGCATGTCTGTTCTCAATTTTATTGCATATTTTGGGTCAGATAAACCATAGGAAGCTACATGCTACATGCTAATTTAAATGAAGTAGTAAGTCGTCATTGATAATATCAGTTTAAGGTACAGTGTGTCCTATTTTTTAAAAATATAGTATAGGTTCATTTTTTACCATGTGCTGTAGAATCATAATAGCTTATGATTACAAATCAATATTGTGAAAAATAATATATTGAAAAAATGAAAAAAATACCAGACACGAAGGGAAAAAGATACAGCACACTATAGATAAATCACATTTTCATGTCAATACTACATTGCTAACACTGAAATATACATGTTATAACAGTGGCTTATAACAGTCTACTGTTATTAGGGATGTAAAGTTGAGTATTTCTCTTCTTGTATACTTAATATTGTAAATTTGAAAGGATTAGTTTACTGTCCATATTTATGAAATGTTTAAAGTCAATATTTTCTATTATGATATAAATAGAATAGGAAATCCTTAATTGTAATAAAGGTTTTTTATAGAAAAGCCACAGTAATGACATTTAAATGTACCAATAAAATGAGAAAATATGCTGAAAATAAGTCACTAAGTTTTACAGTGTCTGTTTGTTCTAAAGAAAATTCCAAATCAGTAGAAAGTGCATCAAATGAGACTAGAGACAATCCAGATGGATAAGAGAGTCTGTGAAGGCATGTAATGAAAGTTGTAGTACTTCTTTAATTATCTGCATAAATTACTTAGTCATTTGTAATAATGAAAAAAAGAACTCAACAATGCTTTTTGGTTACCAATTAGTTTTTTAAACAAGATAACATGCAAAGTTTTCTACTGAGTATCTAAGCCAAGTATCACAATTCCAAAATGTAGTGTACTATTATATCTGAATGTGTTAATATTTTAATTCATGCTTGGTACCTACTTGGAGACTATTAGATTTTGAATATTCATAGGTGGCCAATGCTATATGCTATTTTATTTATAAATACAAAATATAGTACTTATCCATTAAACAATAATAAAATTGTATGCTGTGTTAATTTTCTTCACATAAAAAATTTAAATGAATACATTTTATTCATTCATTATTCCTTTGAAGAGTGTAAAATACATTACACTCAAGTATAAAATACATTACCCTATAAGATTAAAAAAGAATAAAATCCGAGCACTTTATTGTTTAAAATTTAAATTAATTTAGATTATTATAACACAGTTTTTTAAGTGCAATTAAAATGGGCTGTTAACGGGCCAAAATATTGAATCATTTTATCACATTTTGAATTGATATTCTTAAGGCATTTGATCTGAATGAGAGTATAATTAACCTCAAAAATTCAAGCCTTAAAATATATACTATTGTTTTTAAATTTATTTATTTGGTACAGGGTGTCACTAAACAGCTCAGATTTGTCGTGATCCTCCCGACTCAGTCTCCCTAGTGCTGGTGTTAGAGTCAGGATTATGTGTGCCATGAGGCCCAGTTTTGGTGGCCATATTGGCCCAAGACTCTCATGGCATGTGTAGCAGGAATAGAACTGGGTACTTGTCCTTGCCAGGCAGGTGCTTAGTTGAATAAGCTATCTTCCAGGGTTCCTAAAATATATACTATATTTAAAGTTAAATGCTGAATAAAAAATATTTTCCAGGACTAGGGAGATGGCTCAGTGCATAAGTGCTTCCAAGGCAAGTGCAATGGCCTGAGTTCAATTCCCAGTTCCACCAAAAAAAAAAAAAAAAAAAAAAAAATCAAAAAATAAATAAATAATTGAAAATAAAGTTAAGCTATAGTTTGAAATGTAGATAAACACAAGTATAACTATAAAAAAGGAATTATGTTTATGTTGTCTTACTTTCCTTGTTCATCAATTTAATTCATTTAATGAAATCTACATAGAATACTATATAATAAAAGACATTTACAATAAAATGAAAGTGTTGAAAGCATACTTATACTCGAGGAACCTCTGGTTGGGGCAGCTTATATCCCCCAAGTCAATTACAATTCAAAATATTTTCCCATTTGCTTTCCTAGGCACCTAAGGACCAAAGTGGACCCTGAGAGGTTTGTATCTTGTTCCCTGTTAATCCTCATTACACATTCAGCGTAAAGTTTCATTTTGAAAAGTTAGAAGCATCTTCATAAAGAAAATATTCTTTCAAAATTATATGCAAAATCTATGTCATACAATAACAGAATTTAGTAATTACCCAATAGCAAGTCACAGAATTTGTAGAACTACTTTATAATTTTACGTTAAAAAAAGTGCTTCAACTTCATGATAGGATGTTACATGGTAATAGCGGCTTTGCTACGCTCACTTTCATAGACTGAAAACTGCTTCTCCACCAACAGCCGGTTTTCTTTGTGGTTTCTGAGATTCTCTTGTAACTGATTTATAACATGAAAATCACAAAATAAGCCACATAACCCTCAGTACAGTGCAGTTTTCTTCAGCTTTATATAATGTGCTTAATAGGAAGTATTCAATGTACTTTATGTTATAAAACTGTTCAGTACAAAAATGTTTCATTAAGAGTCTGAGAAGTATTGGTGCTAACCCTTCTCTAAATTTCTTGCATAATTAAGCTGTGAATAGAGCAAGACCAGGGTTTTTCTATGTTGGTACATTTTTATTAAGTTAAATAGATGCAAATAGAGACCACACTTGTAAGTGAAATGAATCAGATTCATATGTATAAACATCACATTTTCTCCTTAGTGTTAGAAGTGAGAGTAAGTAAAATTCAAAACGTGCAATAGATATTGTGAAAGGGAAGGAAACTGATCAAGGGTCAGCCAAATACTTCAGCAGATTACAGCACCTGCTTAGGCAGATGCAGGTGCTGGGGGTTCAATCCCCAGGCCTGTGTGTCAGTCCCACCCTGGGGCTCACTGAGAAGGCAATTGAGACTGGGTGTGGTGGTACAAATCTCAGCTCTTGTCAGGCTGTAAACAGGTGGATATCTATGAATCCGATAAGATAGTGAGACCCTGAACACCCTGTAGACCCTTACCTAACACAGACACACACACACACACACACACACACACACACACACACACACACACACACATAAATAGAAACTGATGAAAACGAAAGAGCTATTGGGATGAGGGAAAGGAGAAAAAAAGAAGAAGGAAAGGAAAATGAGAGTGTAAATGTACATTAAAAGTATATGCTATATTATATATATATTACTTTATACTATATTATATTTACTATGGATGGATAGATAGATAGATAAATAAATAGATAGAATCATACCACTAATTTCTATTGGTTTATTGAAATGTACACTTAATGTCTTTTTTAAAATCAACTTTGCTTGCTTATATCTGGTAATCTGAATAACTGTTTCAAAGGTAATCATAGGCAATATAAAAACCATTGATAACTTTCTATCATCAGAATTGTTTTGAAATTCTGTATTCTTTCTTTGTTCTTTTTATTCGCTTCTAAAAAATTGATTTTTTTTAAGTTTCATATTAGTAAGTTGAGAAAACTTCTCTTTCCTTGAAGTAAAGCCTGAAGAATAAAGGTTCAAAAATGTTGATAATTATTCAGTTTTTATCTTATATTGGTACATTTTTGCATTATTAAGGGCTGTAACCCTCCTTGAAGTGAATTGGCACATGTACATATTTTTTTTTTTAGTATGATGGCATCTTTAAAAATTAAACACCGAGTATGAAAATGTAACAGTGAAGTCCATCATTATGTAGAATCCATTTGAGCTATATGAATAAACAAGTAAACAAATACATTTCCTTTAAAAAAATGAACACGATTAATTTCCATAGGAATCAGAAATTTTACTTCTGCAACTACAAACTCTCCAGAATTAACTGAGACAATCTATACCGTTTTGGAGTGCATGCTTAAAGGAACCGACACTAGGGATTTCACCAGACATTTGCATACTAGTGTGTATAGAAAAACTGAAATCACTAAAATTATTGCTAATTTTACAGAAAAAATATTATGAGAGTACTATGAATAATTGTGCACCAAAAACGTTGGATAGCTTCCATGAAATGGGCAGACTGCTAGAAATACAAAGCAAATCAAGGGGCTGGGAAGACGGCTCAGTAGAATAAGCACTTCCCTGGCAAGTGCAACGGCCTGAGTTCAATCCCTGGTTCCACCAAAAAAAAAAAAAAAAAAAAAAAGCAAATCAAGATTAAATAACAAAGAAATAACAAGTTTGGGTACACATAAGTAGTCTAGTTGAAGATTTTTTTCACTATCAAACTATTGATTTTTTCCACTAAAATCAATAACTGAAAATCAATAATTACATATCATATTAAAATTGTAAACAAATATTATTAATTTCCTTTTTTTCCCTTCCCTATTTTTTCTCCCTTCCCTCTATCTCTTTGTACTTTTACCATTTAACAAATGTAGAAATATATTTTAGAACTCAAAAAAAAGATAATGCAACTTTTTAAAAAATGGCCAAAGATATAAATAGACATTTCTCTATAAAATCCATATATGAACTACCAATAAGTGTATGAAAATTTGGTCCACAACAATGATCTGTCATCAGGGGCACACAAATTAAAATCACAATGAGGCGCACCTATCCAATATTGCAAACAAAATAAAATTAAATAGAACAATAAAAGTAGCAGTAAAGCAGAATGGCAAGACTGTGGATAAACAAAAATCTTCAGATGCTTCATATGGGAATATGAAGTAATAAATTCACTTATAAAACAATCTGGCAGTTTCTCAAATGTGATAATTCTGCAGATACTATCCTCCAATGATATATTAAAACCTTGTACAGAAATATGTGTAGTAGCATATTCAGAATAACCAAAAGATGTAAGCAACTTAAATACTCATTTAAAAAGAGTGGGCAAATAAAATGTAGTGCATGTATTGAGCATAATGTTATTTATTCTCAGAATTGAACAAAATTACTGATATATCCCAAAGCACAGAAAATACTTTAAAATGGCATGTCAAATGAAGCAGAAATCTGAGGGCCAAAGTTAGTGACAGCTAAATGGTATAAAGATTCTTCATGAGGTGCTGATTTATTTAACATTGATGAATGGTGATTGCTTATTTGGGCTACTGTAATAACAACTATTCTTACAAACATTTAGATCTGGTGAAACTTAAGATATACTAACAATTTTTCAGTAAATGCTCTGAAAAATGTTTTAAGAAAAAAAAGGATAAGCCACAGAATTATATACATAATACCATTACAAATATTATATGCAGATCACTTTCCTAGATGTTTAGATTTTATACATTTTTTGTATAACAGAAACCGCAGTATAAGCATATCACATTTAAAAATTTTACTTAAATAATTTTCAAAATAACTATAATTGCCATAGTATTTATATATAAATCAAAAACATTAATGTTTAAAGGTGTGAACAGTGAGACTTTGTGAAGACAGATGTCCAATCTTGGGTGAATTCAGATGATATTAATTAATTTAATGCATACTCAACTATAATAAAGTTGTTGAAGTTCCAT
>PVKA01015147.1:0-50752 GCA_004027165.1 Ctenomys sociabilis
GGGACAGGCAATCCATTCAACAGCTGAGCCACATACAGCCACAGGAGCAGCATTGTTAGGTTAGCTTCCCAGAGGCCACTCTGTGAGCTCGTGTTACACAGGCGCACACGGTGGTTCCAACGCCCCTTGCTCTGGAGACGGCTGCCTTCTTCCAGTAGAGAGCTGCTCACTCCTCCCTCTCCCTTCTTGCAGATGTGCACGCTGCATCAAATGCCCAAAGTGAATTACTGTCCACACACAAACCTGTCACAAGCTGTGTCATTAAACACTGTGGTAATGCCTGTCCTGCTCGCTGGGCCTCGCCCCAGTCCCCACTGCCCTGGCTGCCTCCCATCTCAAGTCAAGGGGCCCATGAAGGGCTCCAGGGGTCCTTTCTCCATGAACACAGCAACTTCATACCACACAAGCTGCCCCTCACCCCTGTGTATCCATCTTACAGACCTAACAAAAGTGTGCCAATCTGCCCTAAGTACCCGTGCCTGTGACAATTTGGGTGGAGCCACTTAACCTATTCTGATGGCAAAGGGGGTACAACTGGTAAATTTCACAGTGCAGCAATAAAAGTCCCTGTTACTTAACTGACATGGCCTGCAATTCTACTTGGAAAATATGCATCTGAAAATTTCTCCTACAACCAAGACTTTCACCTTCCTGGAGAAGCAGCTAAGAATTTTGCTCACTCAGAGACAGTGCTAACCATGTCATCTCCCACACAGGCAATTGAGAATTTTCTCTGAAAGAAACAAATGGTAGAATTATACCCATCAGCTGCCATCAAAACTTGCCTCAGC
The DNA here is from genome assembly GCA_004027165.1 of Ctenomys sociabilis. Taxonomy (NCBI): domain Eukaryota; kingdom Metazoa; phylum Chordata; class Mammalia; order Rodentia; family Ctenomyidae; genus Ctenomys; species Ctenomys sociabilis. The sequence continues at coordinate 792 of PVKA01015147.1, forward strand.
TAAGTTTTCATGTAGCTGAAAGCTTTTTTCTCCCTTCAAGAGAGCAGCCTTTCTCCCCAAGTTACTTTTTTAGTTATATTTCAATAAAAGAAAAAATAGGGCCAACCAGATAGCTCAGTGGACTAAAGCACCTGCTGAGGCAGAGCGCAACAGCCAGAGTTGGATCCTGGGTGTGCCATGCCGGCCCTGCCCTTGGGGCACACGGAAGGCAATTGAGGCTGGGCGGGGTGGTGCACACCTGTAATCCCAGCACTTGGGAGGCTGAAAACACGAGGCTCACTATGAGTCCAATCTGCGTAGTGAGACCTTGAAGGCTCAGTAGACCATGTACCAAATACATAAAAAAAGAGAGAGAGAGAGAGAAAAGATACAATAAAGTATGGTTCTGCCCATAAGAGTGAATGAGTTCTCATAGCTCACTCATGTATACCACCTGGTCTTCATCAGCCATTTTCTGGTCCTACTCTTAGGAACTGTGGTGCTGGTTTATTTGAATGCAAAAGATCTGCCTGGTACATCACAAGAACGACTCCTCTGCACTTCTAGGAAAGCCTCATCCACGTGTGTTTTGAGTAGCACAAAAGCATTCAGGACGTATTGCAGTCCTGGGGACACTGAAAAATTCATCCAAGTGCAATCACTATTACCCAGCTCTGGAGGTACCAGACCATGCAGCCCCTCTTTGAGTGTCCCCCACCCACCTTGTGCAACTTGGAGGTGGCCTTTTCCATTGTCCTCCTTTACAGTGCTATCTGCACAGGCAGGAAGGGGAAAAGGGAGGGAGAAACACTTGCCTATTTTTTCTCAAGGCAGCCTCACTGCAGAGTTCGGGCTGGCTTTGAACTCAGGCAGCCTCAAACTCATGGATGCCCTTCCTGCCATCGTAAGTAATGCACAGTATTTTTTGTTGTTATTTTGAAACAAGGTCTCACTACACAGTACAAGGTAGCCTCAAACTTTCTTTAACTTAATAAATGAGTTGCATGGAGATGGGGAAATGGTTCAGTGGAATAAGTGTTTCCCTGGCAAGTGCAAGGGCCTGAGTTCAATCCCAGGTTCTGACAGCGGGGCCAGCTCCGCCATCTTCCTTGATCCCGCTCCACGCCTACGCAGTCAGAGCGACCAGTCTGAGACAGCAGGGCCCACTCCGACGGCCTCCTGCATCCTGCCCCCAAGCCCTCCAAGCAAGTGGGAATTTCCCTGACTCCTTGTGCATCAAAATTTGGTGAGTGTGTGGTGAGTCTGAGGAAAAGCCTTTGGCCTCTCCCTGAATGCTCTGCACCATCCAGAACCTCAGTCCCTAAGACATCCTAGCCAGAGACCTGCCTGAGACACCCCACGCAGACCTACCTGGAAACTCCCTGTAGCCACTGCCCCCAAAACCACCACGGGAGCGAGAATTTTTGATGACTCTCCTGGCACTCGATCCACCCCTGCCTGGCCTGGTGAGTATGGGAGAGCTTCTGCACCCCCTAGTGCTCCACTAACCAGGGACACAACAGAGGGGAATCACAGAAGCTGCAGCAAAAAGGAACTGAACGCAACAGCTAGATCCAGGCCAGGCACAACTGGATAATCTCAAACTTAATAGACTGGTACCCGAATCCCATTAGGTGCTAAGGCTATAGCTGCACCAAAGCTCTACTCCAAAGATCAGATGTCAGTACTATACAAAATGACACAGACAAGGAGAAAAATGCAATCTCAGATCTTGAGTCCATCAGTAAGTGCAGAGGACACTAGCTCAGCTGAAATGAATGAGTTAACAGAGACGGAAGCAAAGGAACAACAGCAGAAAGGTATAGAGCAACTCAGACAAGAATTAATGCCTTAAATAAAAAAAGAAATATTTGAATACACAGCATCTGAAATAAGTAATCAAATCCAAAAACATCTAGGGGAAAGCCAATATTCAGAACAAGGTCAGAGCGCACTATTCTAGCTGAAATGTATGAATTAACAGCGTCTGAAGCAAAGAAACAACAGCAGAAAGGTCATGAGGAACTCAAAGCAGAAATAATTTCCGAAATCAAAAAAGAATTCATAGAAATCATACCATCCAAAATGTAGAAACAAGCATAGAAATATATGGAGGAAACCCAATTTGGAAGAAACTCTGCAGAAAAAGAATTAATAGCTATCTCTAAAGAAGACGTGGATTAAAGAAAAGAGGATATCAGAAATATGATGGAATCCTGGAATGAGCAATACAGAAAATAAATAGAACTCATGAAGCAGAGTCAAAGAGATATAGAAGAACTAAAAATATCAATCAAGAGTCTACAAAACTGTTTGAGTGAGAACAAAGACAGAGTTTCAGATCCAAAGGATGCTGGTGCTGCTAGTGAAAAGGTGAGAAAGGATCTCTTAAAAACAACGAGGATGCAGGAAAAAATAATCCATCACCTCCAAGTTGATACCAAAATGAACAATGTGAGAATAATTGGCATCAATGAGAAAGAAGGAGTCAACACAAATGATATAAAAAGAAGATGGGCAGAAGTAATTTCAGAAAACTTCCCAAATATGAGGAAACAAACCAACATTCAGTAACTGAAGCATACAGAACACCAAATAACTTCAACCCAAATAAAAACACACCAAGACATATAATAGTCAAGATCCCAGAAATCCAACACAAAAATAATATACTGAAAGCTGCTAGAGAGAAAAAGCAGATCACATTCAAAGGAAAACCCATCAGAATTACAGCCAACGTCTCTATAGAAACCATGAAGGCAAGGAGAGCATGGAGCAGAGTTCTTCAAGTGCTGCACAAAAACAAATTCCAGCCCAGACTATTATACCCTGCAAAAATCTCTTTCAAGTTTAATGGAGAAGTGAAATCCTTCCACAACAAAGAACAACTAAAGAATTTCATGATGGCAAAGCTATCCCTACACAGGCTACTGAAAGATGTTCTAGAGAGAGACCACAATGACCAGAATTCCACGAAAGAAAACATAAGGACCCCACTAATCACGACAGACAATTAAACACAGGATAAAAAGGAGTAAACAACAGCAAGTAAATATCATGACAATCATAAGTCAACACATTTCAATTATATACATCAATGTAAATGGACTCAATTCATGAACTAAGAGAAACAGATTGGCACAGTGGATTACAAAACAAAATCCAACAATATGCTGTATACAAGAAACACACTTATTTCAAAAGGACATTCATAGGCTCAAAGTAAAAGGATGGAAAACAATACTACATGCCCTAGCACCTCAAGCAGGAGTAGCAATTCTACTCTTAGACAGTCTCAACTACAAACCAAGAATGACCAAAAGACACAAAGAAGGCCACTATATATTGGTTAGGGGAAAAATTCAAGAGCAAGAGGTCACACTCATTAATATCTGTGCACCAAACACAGGAGCACCCAACTATATAAGACAAATCCAAATGGACATAAAAAGCCTAATATCTAAGAACACAATCTTAACAGGAGAACTTAACACCCCTTATCTCAAAAAGATAGGTCAACCAGACAAAAAATTAGCAAAGAAGTAGCAAAACTGAACCAGAGCTTGGAACAAATGGACCTGGCAGACATATACAGAGTGTTCCACCAACCACAGCTGAATACACATTTTTTTCAGCTGCACATGGGTCATTTTCCAAAATAATTACATACTAGTCCACAAGTCATACTTAAGTATATGCAAGAAAAGACAAATTATCCCATGCATATTATCTGCCCACAGCGCAATGAAACTGGAACTAAATGACAAAAGAAACCAGCAAAACCTGCTAAATTCATGGAAATTAAACAACACCCTACTCAGCAATCAATGGGTCACAGAAGAAATTAAACAAGAAATTCGACAATATCTACAATTCAATCAAAATTCAAGCACAACTTACCGGAATCTATGGGATGCAATTAAAGCGGTTCTTAGAGGGAAAATCATAGCTATGAACTCAAACATTAGAAAAACAAAACAGGAACAAATAAACACTCAAATGTTGCACCTCTGATATCTAGAGAAAGAAGAGCAAACGAAACTCAGACAGCAAAGACAGGAAGAAATCATAAAGATTAGAGCAGAAATTAATTGAATTGAAATGAATAAAACAGTTCAAAGAATCCACAAATCAAAAAGTTGGTTCTTTGAAAGGCTAAATAAAGTTGATAAATCTCTAGCTAACCTCATCAAAAAGAGGAAAGAAAAAATTCAAATACAAAAAGAAATGAAAAGGGTGAAATCAACACAGACCAAATGGAAATCCAGAAGATTGTCAATAGCTACTTTGAGAATCTTTATGCTCACAGAATAGAAGACACAGGTGAAATGGACAAATTCCTAGAAAGGTACAAATTACCAAAACTGAAGCAAGAAGATACAACAACTCTCAATAAGCCAACAACCAGTGAAATACAAAACGTAATAAAAATCCTACCAACAAAGAAAAGTCCAGGTCCTGATGGATTCACAGCTGAATTCTACAAGAAATGTACACAGGATATAATCCCTACACTCCTCAAACTCTTCAATGAAATTGAAAACGAAGCAGTCCTCCCAAAATCATTTCTGGAGGTAAGTATTATACTGATTCCAAAACCAGGGAAAGACACAACCAAAAAGGAGAACTACAGGCCAATCTCCCTGAACATAGACACAAAACACTCAATAAAATCCTAGAAAACAGAATATAGTACATCATCAAGGAGATCATACACCATGACCAGGTAGGATCCATCCCAGGGATGCAAGGATGGTTCAATATTCCAAAATCTATAAATGTAATACACTATATTAATAGACTGAAATCTAAAAACCATATGATCATCGTAATTGATGGAGAGAAAATTTTTGACAAAGTCCAACACTCATTCATGTTCAAAGTCCTACAGAAAATTGGAATAGATGGATTCTACCTTAATTTGATAAAAGCCATCTATGACAACTCAAAAGCTAATATTATCCTAAATAGGGAAAAACTGAAATCTTTTACTCTTAAATGAAGTACAAGACAAGGATGTCCTCTATCACCCCTCCTATTCAATATAGTCTTGGAAGCATTAGCAATAGACATTAGAAAAGAGGGAGAAATAAAAGGAATAAGAATAGGTGAAGAAGTTAAATTATCACTATTTGCAGATGAAATGATACTTTACTTGGAAGACCCCAAAAATTCCACCAAGAAATTACTAGAACTGATACAGAAATTCAGTAGCACAACAGGATACAAAGTCAATACTTAAAAGTCAATAGCATTCCTCTACACAGATAACAAGCACACTGAAAGAGAAACAATAGAAACAATACCTTTTCCAATAAAAAAATGAATACCTTAACTAAGGAAGACAAAGATCTTTTCACTGAAAATTACAACACACTCAGAAAAGAGATTATAGGCCGGCGGTATAGCTCCGCGGACTAAGCGCTTGCTTAGGTAAGCACAGCGACCAGGGTTTGATCCCTGCTTCTGCACACTGCGCCGGCCCCACCTTCAGGCGTGCTGAGCCTGTGATGGTGTCCAGGAGTGGTGGCGCGTGCCTGTAATCGCAGCACTAGGGAGGCAGAAATCAGGAGGATTGCTATGAATGTGGGCTGCATAGTAAGATCCTGTACCAAAAAGAAAAACCTAAAAAAAAAAAAAAAAAAGAAAAGAGATTATAGAGGATTTCAGAAAATGGAAAGATATTCCATGCTCCTGGATAGGAAGAACCAACATCGGGAAGATGGCCATACTCCCAAAATAGATGTACAGATTTAATGCAATCCCAATCAAACTGCCACCAACATACCTCCCAGATATAGAGAAATCGTTCCTAAAATTTATTTGGAACCACAAATGACCTAGAATAGCAAAGGCAGTCTTGGCCAATAAAGACAAGGCAGGAGGCATCACAATTCCTGATTTGAAATTATACTACAAAGCCACTGTGATAAAATCAACATGGTATTGGCAACAAAATAGACCTGAAGATCAATGGAATAGATTAGAAGTCGCAGAGGCATCTATAAATGCATCCAGCCATCTGATCTTTGACAAAGGGGCCAAATAAGCTTACTGGAAGAAAGATAGCCTCTTTAACAAATGGTGCTTGAAAACCTGCCTTTCTACATGCCAAAAGCTAAAACTTGACCCAGCTATGTCATCATGCACTAAGTTAAAGTCAAAATGGATTAAAGATCTAAACATTAAGACAGAAACACTCAATCTTCTGGAAGAGAAAGTAGGAGGAACTCTTGAAGACATATGGGTAGGTAAAGAGTTCATGAACAAACATATATTCGCACGGGAAGCACTTGAAAGAATCAACAACTGGGATCAACACTTCTTGAGGAGCTTCTGTATGTCAAAAGAAATTGTCAACAGAGGGAAAAGACAACCCACAAAGTTTGAAAAATCCTAACTAATAAGCAATGAGACAAAGGTCTGCTATCTAGAATATATAAAGAACTAAGATATAACAGGGCCCTCAAATTTAAAGACCCAATTCAGAAAGTGGCATCTGAGATGAATACACACTTCTCAGAGGATGAAATTAAAGAAGCGAATAAATATATGAAAAAATGCTCCACATTGCTAGCCATCCATGAAATGCAAATAAAAACAACACTGAGATATCATCTCACTCCAGAAAGAATGGCTATCATAAAAAAATCATCCAAGAACAAATGTTGGAGAGATTGTGGGGAAAAGGGAACATTTCTGGTGAGAATGTAGACTGGTACAACCATTGTAGAGATCAGTGTGGAGACTCCTCAAAAGTGTAGGACTGGAAATCCCACTCAAGCCAGCTATCCCCCTACTGGGAATTTTCCTGGAGGAACTGAAGACATTATATCATAGTGATATATGTGTACCTGTGTTTATAGCAGCACAATGTGTGATAGCAAAATCTTGGAAACAACCAAGATGTCCATCACATGAGGAATGGTTGAAAAAGATGTGGTACTTCTATATAATGGAGTATTACTCAGCTATTAAGAATGATAAACTTGAAGCATTTATATTGAAGTTGATGCCACTTGAACATATACTCATAAGTGAAAGAAACCAGACACACATGAGCAAATATGGTATAGTCTCTCTAGTATAAGAAGTTAAAAGAAGAAATATAAATAGAAATGTACAACAACTAAAAAGAATTGAGTCAGATAGGGCAAATTGAATGGCATATGCTGCAGGATACTAATCAGCTTTTCTTCTGGATGGTTAACAACCTAAGTTCACAGATCAAAATGAGAGAAATAGAAGAGCCACAACACTAGCCAACATTTTGGCCCTAGCCTTTCAAGGTCAGTGAAGACTCAGGACATAGGAGCACCAGTACTGTCACGTCATGGAACTCAACTGTGCCCCAAATTTTCTGAACAAGGAGATTATTGTGCCACAGAGGAGATTGATGATCTATAGCGTGCCTGGGGAGAGTCACATGGACAGAAAACTTTCTCTGAAGCTCTCATAGAGTGCAAACTGGTCAAGCATTGGCCATAATTCATCCACATGAATGACGCAGACAAAGGATCTACAGAGTAAGATACAGGATTACAAGATAAACCCTGAGGGGACTTCACTGACCTCATCAGAAACAAAAGCTACATCTTTTGGTATATATGTCTTGCTCTATCTTGGCCTTAACCATCCAGCAGAAAAGTATAAAAATGAGGTATATAGTGCGGGGCCATAATAATAAGTTGAGCTGGAAATGGCTATAGTCAACAACTTCTTCAGATAACTCACTATTATTGTGGAATGCTGAACTTTGTTGGATTGTGTCACCAAGTTCAGGCACCTATATTGGTTTAATGACAATGGAGTGCCCATCTTTGAGAGGTCTAGACAAAAAAGGTGGGATACAAAGGAAGAGTCATGATGTATGTATATAAACAGTACAGTTAGAATAAATATGTCATGCTTCTGAATAATTCTATGAGAAGCAAGATTTTCACTAATAGTTGGACAAGATATTATGTTGGCTTCTAGTACTATGGACAACCACTAGGAAAATAACAAGGTAGAAAGTGATATAATTATTGAATCTGTGATATAATTCAGGTATAAAAAATAAGATAAATAAACAGCTATACTCTCTTAATTCACTGATTAGAGACATCTGCTATAATAATGTCTGTAAGTATAATATCATATATGCACCTTGTACAATACCAAAACATTATGAAAACAGTTTGCAATGTATTAATTTATCGAATCTGTCCTGTTAATTTGTCTTGAAACTGTCTCATTGCTATTTGTTCTTCAGTAAAATAAATTTAAAAAATAAACAAACATGTAGGTATGATTTATTTCAAAAAAATCCCTGGTTCAACAAAAATAAATAAATAAAATAATAATAAATAATTAAGTTGCATACAGTGAGAAGATATGAAGTAACAATTTAATGAATTTTTACTTTTTGTTTTTTGAGGTAGGAGATTGAGATGGGGATCTCACTATGTAGCTCAGGCTGGCTATGAACTTGCAGTTATCCTCCTGCCTCTGCTTCCTGAATGCTGGGATTATGGCATGTGCCACCATACCTGGCTGCCCTTTCTCAATAACAAAGAAAGAAAAACAAAGTTTAAACCATGTTGTATTTCTGCTGCTTCTCCCTATTGTTCTATATGGGAAACAGATTAAGGCCAGGGGTCAGCAGTTAAGGTATTTTAGAAGCTGCCTGGACAGCTATGATCACTTCTGCTGTCCCCAACAGATGGATGAGATTCCAATAGTCACAGGGCCTCCCTCAGTCCAGAGCTTGAAACCCATGGCTCATTCTCCACATCTTACATGCCATGGGCTCTGTGGGCAGCTTCAACAGCATCCTTCCACTCAGCACTCCCTCTAACCACCTCTGCATTCTAATGTCCAAAACAGGAGCTTGGTTTTCAGTGAGCAGCTCTGCTTATGACAGACAATGATATGTAGGATTTTCATCCTGATTCTCTTTCTCAGGGCATCTCCAACAGGACCAGCTGCACAGCATCTGTGGAAATGATTCTGTCAGTGGGTCAGGGAGCATGGATCTGATCTAGTGGGCAGAAGATGGCAAAATCACCCCCACTGCCACCACATCCTTGCTGCCCCAGGAGAGCAGGGAAGCCTGGAGCTTGGCATTCAGAGGCCACAGGAAGGTGCGGAAGGAGCTATGGTGTTCTCCAGGAAATTCATTCTCACTGAGACTGTCACAGCCTGGGGCCTCAGCGGAGGCTGCAGTGGTGTACAGCTAGCTGGAATTGCTACATCCAGAGCCATCCCAGAGCTAAGGGTCTGCCTGATTTTGGAATTGTTTCTTACCACATAATCAATAAATGCTTCATTACAACCCCAAAATCCTACAGACACTAATGGAGGCACAGTTGCCCTGGCACTGGACTCTGAGTCTGTGCAGAAGAGCTTGCAAGATTTTAGGCTTTCACCACTTAGCAAGTCTAGGGATGAGAGGCCAGAAATCCCTCAACAGGCAACTACTTTCATTTCCTCACTGTGACTGAAGGATTTTATTTCTCCTCTTTCTTAAACTGGCTTTCTTTTTAAGGGATGAACTAGCATGAAAAATACATGCTTCCTTCCTTACACCTCATCTTGAATTTGTTTCCAGTTGGAGCCCCATGGAAGAATTAGCAGCAGAAAGTGACCTGTACAGCCCCGTGCCTGTAGTTTAAAGTGCAAAGAGAGAGTTCTTCACTTCCCCACTGCTTTTCATTTCTTGTGCTCTCTGACAAAGTCTTAAATCCTAAACTTCTCACTAAAGAAATCTAAGCCCCAGACAAAAGCTACTGAAAAATGCTTACCCTGGAAAACATGATTGAGGTGTTATTCAAAACTGTGATCATCAAAAAATTCACTTAGATCACAGATCCAAGGCACAGGCTTTCCCTAGACAGAAAGCCATGCTCCTGGGTGGAGGAAAGGCTTGAGCCAGCCCAGCCATGACCCCTGGCCCCCAGCTGCCAACACATTGACTGTGAGCACTTCCCAGAGAGGCTTGGGCGCTGAGAGTGACCTGAGTGGTAAACAGGCTCTCCCTCAAGAATGTGAGCCAAGAGACCAAGCGAAAGTCTAAAATCCAGAACACACTGATAGACACACAAATGGAAGAGGGATCGTGAGGTGCTGGGCCATGCCTCCACCCGGGTGTGTGTTGGTGTTAGGTCTTGGTAGAGAGGTTATAAAGCCATGATAAAAAGACTATGCAGACTTTAAGGACCGAGAGCACTAAGATTTGAATTTCCAGTTCTAGCTTCTGCATGATCAGTCTCTGCTTAAGTTTCCTATTCTTAAATATCCATGCTTTACTTTAGCTTTGTGAGTTTTTATTCCTTATATGCAAAACAACTTCAAAAATAGAGTTGACCAGGGGGTGTATCTCAGTGGTAGGGGAAGAAAAAAGCTTTGATATAACCTGTTCAAGTTATGAGCTCAAATGTAAGAACAATCTGTGTGCTGAGTCACAGTGAAAAATCACAAAGAAGCATCAGAAAAGGCAAAGCATCTTCCTCCCAGTCACTGCTCCCTGGGTTCCTCCACACATTAGCATTAAGAAGACCAGCAGTATTTTCATTTTTTCTCTACCAACCCCTCCAATCAGTTTCATGTTGTATAACTTACGGGCTACAGAAAACACACGTGATGGCTTCGTGTAAGGTCCCTAGTAATGCTATCAGACTTAACTTCACTAGTTGGATCAGTTTAACCCGCGCCAGTGATTCCAATAAATGTAGGTGCAGAGCAGTTTTTGTATTACTCAGTTCATTTTCTCAGACCTTGGAAATTCCATTAAAGACACTCTGATTTCTCAAAAGCTTACCAACTCCTACTTGTAGAGCCCACATTAAGAAAAATGACATCAAAGGAAATTTTGGGTACAATCAAGATGAAACATGTTCAGGCTTCAGGAAGCCCTGCTTTCGTGTTGGCTCCCTTTGCTTTCACGAACAGATGCCCCCACGTGCACTCTCGGCCCCCCACCTCCCCTCTCTGGTGAGCCCCAGCGGGCCACCAACAGAGCCCAGCTGCCGAAACCCGCATGTCCTCTCCCTTTGTTTCATTAGGAGCCTCGCCTTGTTTTGTTCCTTCCTTTCCTGCTTACTTCCTGCTTCTCTGGACTTTTTGACCTCTCTCCATCACACTTCACTTGTCCCTGTCACTCAGTCAGTATCTTATACGCTCAGCAATATCTAGGCAACACAGCCGGGCCGAGAAATTCAAGCCACACGTTCCTGCTCCACTGAGCCCCTCAGCAGCTGATGTTCTCCATCCTTCCTTTACCCATCTGTCTAGGGATGAGCAGCTCACAGAGGGCCTCGGAGGGCTCTCTTGGCTCTAGCATTCTGACACTTTAGAATGTGCTCCCCAAATGGAAAATGCTTTTTAAGAATTTTAAAAAAGGACACAAATTAAGTATTAACTGCTCATTTCCATAGACTAGTAGAAATCCAGGTGTCCAAACCATCCTGCTTACATACGTAGATATACCTCTTTCCCTTATTACTTCTCCTGTCCTCCTCAACCCAGTAATTACTTCCTTTTGAACAGGCTTATTCCTTTTCCCAGTATCTACTGTACCCTTCTGATTTCTTTTCTCTTTCAGGTTCTCACAGTAGCAAGACAATGCGGATACTTGCCACATGCAAGTCTGAATTACTTCACTTAAAAGTATGGTCCCTAGTTGCATCCATGAACCAATGAAAGCCTCAAATTTATCCTGTGTTATAGCTAAATGATACTTCATTGTGTAAGAGTACATCTTTTTTTATCCATTCCTCAGTCAATAGGCATTTGGGTTGTTTCCAAGATTTATTTTATTTATTTAATTGTTTATTTATTTTTGTATTTTAGGACAGGGTCTTACTTCATAGATTGGATCATAGTAATCCTCCTGTTTACAGCCTCCCGAGTGCAGGGATAACAGGCCCAGGCCACCATGCCCAGTCTCAGTTGCCATCTCAGCACTCCCCTGGGGCAGGGCCAGCACAGCACACTAGAGATCAAACTCCTAGCCCTGTGTCTACCTAACCAGGTGCACTAATCCATTGAGCTATTTGGCCGGCTCTGGGTTGTTTCCAAGATTTAACCATGACAAAGCGCACTGTTATAAAGATGGGAACATATATATCTCTGTGGTATGATTTTTTCAATTCTGGAAAAATACCCAGGTGGGAAATAGCTGGCTTGAGTGGGACCTCTAATCCTAGCTTTTTAAGGAACCTCCACACTGATTTCCACAGTGGTTGTACCAGTCTGCACTCCCACCAGCAGTGGAGAAGGATTCCTTTTCCCCCACAGCCCCTCCAGCATTTGTTCTTGGCTGACATCTTGTTGACAGCCATCCTTTCTGAGTTGAGATGGACTCTCAGTGTTGTTGTAATGTAATGCGTCTGAGAGACCAAAGATGCTGAACACATTTTCATATGTTGACTTGCCATTTGTATTTCATTTGAAAAGTATATACTTACCTCCCATCGCTTTGTTTTATCTTTGTATTCTTGGTACTTAATGCTAGGTGTCTGGAGGGGCTCAACAAATGCTGGCTGCTGAGTCACTTCACCTCTGGTGAGCACCCTGAGTATCGTCAGTGTCACTCTGTCATCAACACCACAAAGCTAGACAGATGCATGTTCTCCAGGATTCTGACTGGCAGGAGGCAGCAGAATACTCTGGAAGGGGCATTTCCCATAGGAGCCATAGGGATCACACTGTACTTTCCTGGACCTAGAGATCATGCGAAGACTCTTGGGTCACTGCCTGGGGCCTTGGAAGTCCACAGAGTTGGGCAAATGGGTGGAAGATTGGACAAAGACTGCAACACCATATTTACTACAACTCTCATGTCTTCAGTAATGTCACTAAATCCATAAAACATGACTGACTGGGATTTTCATGAGAAATAAAATGGTGAAGTTCCTTGTTCTGGCAGCACACACTGGATTGTAACAGCACAAACACATGCTACAACCTATGACGAGTAGGGGTGGCCATGAGAAGATAGGTTTGGGGAGTTCCAGAAAGCCTAGGACATAGCAGCTGACATATTGAGGATTCAACCTAAATTCCCCCAAACCTTAAAGAAACAGGAGCCCTAACTGACCTCTGGCTTATACATCTACTTCCCTGCCTATAACCCAGGCTGCAAAAGCACCATTGGCCTGCTATAGAATAAATACAATGGATGATAAGGAATGAATGTATCCAAACTATCTAGAAGTGGCAGGACCATCTAGTCAAGCCAACACCAGTCATCATAGGAAAACTTCCTTAGAATAAGCCAAGTCGCCTAGTGACACAGCTCAGAAAATACATTCCTCAAACACTGAAAAACAATTCTTCTGAATGTAAGCAGCTGCCTTTGCTTTTGTACCTACCCCAAAGTATGTGCTACCATTACAGATATATTATTCTGAACCTCTGCTTTTTAAAAACATTTGCAATAGCAATGGCATAAATCAAATCTGCCAATAAGAGGAAACTAAAAAGGAGCCACTAAGTGCAGCCCACACTACTGTCAATAGCAGAGAGACTGAAGTGAAAGCTGATCCTCCAATCTGACCACTGGGTGCTTTTCAGACTCCTCAAGCTCACAGGTGGTGAAACAGAGCATCCTGTGTGATCTGAGTCTCATCTTTTCGGCCCTCAACCACTCTGACCTTCGGAACCCTTTCCCATACCTCTAAGATTATTGACCTCAGGATGTACTCACTCATAGTGAGACCACTGCCTACACAGAAGCCACAGGTCTTCAAAACTGTGTGTATCTGGGAAGTGCCAGAAAGCTAAGTGGAGTGTTGGCAGACTGTCTTCAAGAGGCATATTTTACCCCTAAATTAAAACTTTGTTCCTTGAACATAAAAGAAGGATTTTTACTGCATGAAGTCAAATACTACAGAAGAGAGATTCCAGAAGATTTTCTTCTTCCAGTAAAGATAGGTATCCTCAGGCATAGGGCCCCAACATTTGGCCTCACACAAGCTAAGCTGCCTGCTAAAATGTCTCCTCTGCCTTGCAGTCATGCGGGGATCAGTCTTGCAGGAATAATCTGGTGGAGGGGGCACCCCATCAAACACCACTTCCCATAAAAGTTCCATGAGTACTCAAATTCATGTCACTGTTGATCTGTGTGGTAATTTCAGTAGTGCCATGAGACCATCATTCCTCAGTACCCATGGACAAGGGTTCTAGGACTCCAAGGAAGCAAAATCTTCAAATGGCCAAGCTTGCCATGAAAAAGCCATGGAATTGACATATAGCCTACGGGTTGCCCCTCATACTTGACATCATCTCCAGATGATTTGTGCTACTTTGTACAAGGTGAACCCTGTATAAGTAGTACTATATTACATTGTTTTGAGAATAAAAAACAAGATGTTATGTGTTCAGCAAAGATACTGAAGTTTTTTTTTTTTTTTTAAAAAAAAAAAAAAGCATTTTTGATTAGTTAGTTGAGTCCAAGGACATGAAACGTGTGGACCTGAGGCTGGCTATATGCCCCCCATGGTGGGGCAACATGTAAACAGCTACACACTGGTGTTACTCATTTCTCTAAGTGCAAAGGCATACTATCATGACACTCATATGTATCTGCACACTTGCTCAGGAACTTAGTTGAAATAGACCGTAGGCAGAGGGGCTGGGGATGCAGCTTAGAGGTAGAGTGCTTGCTTAGCTTGCAGGAGGTGCTGGGTTCAATCTCCACCACAGGCAAAAAAAAAAAAAAAAAAAAAAAGTCCAGATAAGGAATCACCTTGCTCCATCTGACTTAGAGGAGTGGACCATAAGAAACGCTATTCTGGGTATTGTTACTGCTCTGAGATGTAAAGCTCTGTCTGCAGCCAGGACTGCCAACCTTGGCTTTGCCAGGTGAGAGTTTTGCTAGTGTGAGAACCTGAAAGAGTACATAAAATCTGAGAGGTACAGCAGATACTATGAAAGGGAACAACTCTTTTCAATGGGAAGGAAAAACTCGGATGAAGAAAAGGATAAAAGAAGGGAAAAAGATATAGTTGTGTGTATGTACAGGATAGTTTGGATAATTGTACTGCTGATTTCTGCTGGTCTATTGAAAGGAACACTTAATGTTTAAATTATTTTTTAAATTTTTAAAATGTTTAATTTTTTTCTCCTTCTTAATTTCATATATATATATATATATATATATATATATATATATATATATTCACCAATTTTGCAGATTTATATCTGGTAACTTAAACATCTAATCTGAAGATAACATTTGCATATTAACAACTATTGTTAAATAACTATTGCTTTGTTTAATGAAATTTTGTGTCATTTATAATGTTTGTTTATTTTGTGTTCTTTTAAAAAATACACAAATAAAAGTGAAGCTTTCACTTGCATCCATCCTCAGTGCAGATTCCCACCCATGACCTGTGTCAGCCTCCACAGTCCTCTGAAGCTGAGGGCTCTTTGACCTCTTTCCATGTTGGGCTCAGAGTTTTTTTAAACAACAAGATCTCAGGTTTGCAATTTTTTTTTTTTTTTGTATCTTCATTGACCATATCTATTGCTTCTTTTGTAAACATATTTTTCTATGATGTCATGATATATATCAAAGTACGATTTTGAGAGAATCGCTAGAAATACTGTCCTTTTTTTTTAAAGCAAAAAGAACATTAGACATGACTCAACAAGATTTATTGAAGCATAGTTGATGATAAAAAGGCATGTGTACCCCTTGGAAACAAGACAGAAAGGTTCTGAAGGGTAGAGGGAAGTCTAGCATAGGCCCTGAAATCAGGAAGAGCATGGTACCGAGGCAGTGCATGGGGGCCTGATGAGTGAGTCTGGTGAATGCACTGAAGACCCAGGAGGCCCAGGAGTAACAGCAGGACAAACTCAAGCTGCGCACCCACAGGCTTGCAGACAAAGGGTCCAGCTGGGAAACTGGGCCATAGGCTCCCCCAAAGCTCACTTGCCTGTCCCTCTTCTTTAAGTGTCTTTCTTTCTTTCTTTCTTTCTTTCTTTCTTTCTTTCTTTCTTTCTTTCTTTCTTTCTTTCTTTCTTTCTTTCTTTCTTTCTTTCTTTCTTCCTTCCTTCCTTCCTTCCTTCCTTCCTTCCTTCCTTCCTTCCTTCCTTCCTTCCTTTCTTTCTCCTTCCTTCCTTCTTTTTTCTTTCTCTCTCTCTTTTCTTGGTGCACATTTTATTTTTCCTAAAGTCAAGTCTAAAACTCTTCTGTTGGGCCAGAGATACAGCTCAATGGAGCAGTCTCCAGCCTAGAAAGAACAAGATCCTGAGTTTGATTTTCAGTACCAAAGACAAAACACATAAAACTCTTCTTGGTAGGTGACTGTGTCACCATCTCTGCTGTCCAATACAAACAAAGATTGGCTTCTGTTCTGCTGAAATGCAGGTGGGCCACAGGTTGGCACACATACAAACCCATCCTCATTTATTAATCCTGCTAGGTGCCATACACCAGGGCAGGGCACATGGCCCAGGGTCATTATCTGGCCCATACTGCAGCTGCCTTGCAACACTGAAACCCTTCCTCTGGGCCACCACACCCTATTCCTGAAGGCCCCTGAAACAATTGCTGGGCCAGACCACCCAAGCGGTTGGCCCCCTGAGCCAAAGGCTGGCCACATTCTCACCCAACATACTCCCATTCTGGTGTTTGTTTGTTTGTTTGCTTGTTTGGCCAAATCAGGGATTGAACTTAGGCCCTTGCATATGCCAGGAAAGCGATTATTCCACTGAGCCATCTCCCCAGCCCCATACTCCCCTTCTGAAGGCTACATCTCATATTTACACTTTTTGCAAAGTGTCTTAAGTCCACTCCCCACACTAATGATGCTAGGATTTTAAGATTGTATTAAGTAGACCACTGGAGGGGAATTGAAACCTGCACTAAGCACCCTGGTATACATTAGTTTATAAGACTTTCCACATTGCTCACATTTTATGGTTTTCTTAACATTCCATGCCTTTCTAGGTAAATTTCACTGCCTATTTTCAGTTGATTGCTGATTGTTTTCTAACTAGCTGTGACTAAATGTAAGAGCCACAGATTTGTGTGTGTGTGTGTGTGTGTGTGTGTATAATCATGTAACTAAATTTTTATTGATTCTCAGGCTTCCTGTTGATTAGTTGCAAATAATAGATGCATTATCTTTAATCACATGTCTTTAATCTTTTTTTTATTTTTTGGTAGTACCGGGGTACTAATCTAAGACTGTCTCTCTGAGCTACATTCCCAGCCCTTTCCTTACTTTAAAACTTTCAGATAAGTTTTCTCTAAGTCCATAATGGCCTTGAGCTTCTGATTCTCCTGCCTCAGTCTCCTTCCTCTTTTATTTTGCTGCATGTAAGGTAGCTATATCAAATAGAGAAATAAGAAGATAACTTTTTAGTTTGAGAGCTTCCTAGTGCAATGTTTAGACATACTGGTTTTTAAAAGCTTTTTGTTTACTTGAAACCCAAAACTAACTAAATGTCTTATATTTATGCTTGTTAAATTCATCCAGTTGCATTTCTATCACCACAAGACTCCTGTCAAATACTGATGACCTGGCAAGGCTGTGCTAGATCCCTGAGGAAAGTCTCCTCCGCATTGCAGTCTTAGGGATTTTAGTGACTACTTACTGACAAGTTCAGCAAGGATGGGATCATTAATAAATATGTAGCCCAGTCCTAGCGTGCCTTGTGTAGAGCACATGTTCAGTAGATGTAGGTTTAATTGACATCTATGCTTCATTGTGAGCAAAGTTGGGAAAAGACTAAGGTCCGTTTCTTGATTGTATTATCTAAAAAACCCACTAGCCATGCGGAACTCAAGGGCAAATAAGAGAATGAATGATCGGATGTGAGGTTATGTATAATAAGGGAATAACAAGAGTTCAGGTTCCGCTGGATGTGCCGGGGCAGGTGTACTTGTATCCTAACTGCCCCTGTGGGAGGAATGCTGGCGCAGTGAAGTGAGACCCTACCATAGTAAGAAAAACCAGTCAGGTTTCCAGCTAGGCTACATAATTCACCTCTTACCTTTCTTTTTCACTAACTTGATGTCTCTGAACCAGCTTCCTCTGCGTTTTGGTTTGCAAACACAAAAACACTGGTAGTTCCCACCTCAGAGAATTATTATGAGGATTAGTGGAGCAAATTCATAGTAAGTAATTAACATAGTGCCTGGGATGCAGCACACTGGCTAATGACAGCGATTAGAAAATGGTACTGTAATTACTACTTATTGAATGCTCAGTAAGAGTTTGGCATGGTTTGAGTACCCTACATATTTTATTTTAAATAATAGTAGCATTCCCTTTTTTTTCTCTGCTTCAGAAAATGAAAAATAAGAAAACAATTTTGGCTGGGTGAGGTGATGCATGCCCATAACCCAACACTCTGGGAGGCTGAGGCAAGAGGATCACAACTTTGAGTCCAGTGTGGGCAATTTACTGACCTAGTGAGAACTTGTCTCCAAATAAACAATAAAAAGGGCAGGGGACACAGTACAGAGTAATGACTTGGGTTCAATCACCAATGCCACATATGTACAAAAATAAATTTTTCAAAAACGATTCCACGTTTTCAGAAGTCTAACAACAGACAAACCAGCAATTCTCAAGTTGCAGCCTGGACATAATAGCTCGAGTACCACCACATACATTGACTTTTTATTGCTACTTGAGCAAATTCTACAAATTTCATGACTTAAAACAGCACGTTTCCTGTAGGTCAGAGGTCACAAGGCCAAAGCCACACGGTGGGCTGTACTGCTCATCTTTCTGCAGACATACAGTCTCCTTCACGTCCATGCTTACCCTCCAAGTTTGGAGAATTCAGCTCTTCCCGCGGCCACGAGTCCTGCTGTCGACTGTGACCCCAAAGGCCAGGCACAGATTTCGGTGTGCAGAGCTACTAAAGGCAGAGGTCCCTCTTACTCCTGCAGCTTCTTTCCTACCCCTCAGGCTCCTCACCCTACCTCAGGTCAGGTGATCAACCTGCCTGGATTCCACCCACTGCATCCTTGTTCAGTACCTTCGTTGGAGGCTGAGCCCTTGGCGGGACACCCTTAGCATCCTGCCTATTGTTCCTAGAACCTACAGAGATCAATCAGTCTCAGCACTGCCAGGGTTACTGATGCAGGGGCCGAGTGAAAGGCCCAGCAGTGTGAGTTATAGCCTCCCTGGGCTGCCCTCTGGGCACAGGCAGCAGAGTCTGAGACCCAATGAGATCTTAGAAGGGTTTGAATGCAAGGTTGGATTTCAGAAATTAAAAAGAAGCCAAGCAAATGTGCTGTCAAGGTAGAGTCAATCTCTCCAAGGAGCTTACCTTCATAGTTGTTTTCTATGCACATCCACATGCACGCCATGATATTAATTTCTTCTGCTTAGTTTTACCCAGTGATAATAGATTCCAGCCTAGTTTTTAGTTGACATCAATGAAAATTTTATAACCCTGGACAAAAAGCTTTTCATGTGCGCCTTCTGGAAGGAGTCACGTCTAAGGACAAGTCCTCACGCATGGAGGTGGCCGTGTGATTAAGAGCACATGGAGAAAGCCACACGGTTGGACTCGCCTTCCTCTTGGAAAGTTGGGGGCTGTGACTGGCCCCTTGGTTGGTGTTTGTTTCACATTGGGAAGAAGCAATGCAGAGCAGATGGGGCACTGGGGCAGAGGACAGCAACATGGCCCAAGGCTCTTGGATAAAGCGATTCTCAGAGTTGCTTCCCACAAGCTGAGTGCGTGAACAGATGGTTTGCAAATGTGGGCCAGAGAGGAATGACTTCCTTTCTAAAATAGTTTAAGCAAATCCTTTTATCCTCCACTATGATATTAAATGCTGTGAAGACATTTAAATATGAAAGAAGAATAAAGTGGCAGAAAGCCTTGCAAATGGAATGGCAGAAGACTGGTAAAAGTGCTCTGGCCTGTAAGATGCCATTTACCTGGGTGGCACAGACCAGCATTCCTTGTAGGTTTTCAGTTCTGGGGCTATGTAACCACAGTTGTGTGGTAAACTTGACACAGGAACCATACGAGCTGCCTTGTCTAGACAAGCCTCACTGTGTAATTCTGGCTAGACCTGAATTCACTACAGGAAATCTTTCTGGCTCAGCCTCTCAAGTACTGGGATCACAGGTGTGTGCCACCTTGCCCAACATAGGACCTTTTTTCAAATCATCTGATACAACTTGAAAAACATAGCACACCCTCAGTGGACTATGAACACAGGATCAATTCCATGATCACATGTCTCCCTTCATGGGATCCAAATTCTGTGTCAAGTTCAGAAATCACTGCAATACTAGCTTCTTAATCCACACATTTGATTGACCTATCCCATCACTGTGATTTGTTTTGACAGATTTTTATGACACTTTTAACAAAGGTTAGATGGATTATAGAAATGGCTTATGCTATGGTAGGGAGGTGGGGTCTCCTCCCATATGTTATTAAAATAACATTTCCACTAAAGTGATCTCACTGTTCAATTTGCTGGGTTAGTTTGAAAGAATACAGAGTGGATTTTCTTGCTAATCTTTTCCTCTTTTTTGTGTGTTTCTGAAGCCCAAACAGTTATAATTCTATTCTGAGCTACAGAAGGGAAGGGAGGGGAAGGGAGGGGAGGGGAAGGGAAGGGAGGAGAAGGCAAGGGACGGGAGGGGAGGGGACAGAACGGAACGGAAAGACAGAGAAAAAGGCTCTCCTGGGCCACTGGACTCAGACCTACTGTAGCCCTCTCTCTAGGCCTCTGCCCTGGCTGTGGTGCTAATGTGGTACAAAGAAAATTGCTACTCTGAATTAGGCATTAATCAAGGTCATTTCAGTGGTGGCAGTGAGCTCTCAGGAGAGAAGCCCCACTCCCTCAGCAGAAGCTGGGAGGAAGCCAACATGTGGCTGTCAGGAGCCCCGTCCAGGCTCAGCAGGGGGTCAGCTCAGCTATGGCTTTTACCTTTCTGGAACCTCCTTCTAGCCAGGGTACTGCTGCTGGGCAATTGGTGAGCTCATTAAATACATGGCTTAGCTCTCCTGCCTTGGTCACCAGGATGCGCTGCTCATCACCAAATGGGCTGAGAGCACAGCCAAAGGGCTGTGCCTTCTTTCCTTCCTCAGCCCTGTCCTCGCAGTCATAGTCCTGAAGGTGGCAGCAGCAGTACCAGGGCCACTCCGGGACTGTTGCCAGGGTTCCAGCCTGGTCCTCCACCAGGCAGTGTGGGTCAGTGAGAGAGTGTGTGTGTGCGTGTGTGCGCGCGCTCATGCACGCACACTTCTGTGTGTGTTAGACTTGCCATCACACGGAGCTGATGACAGGAGGTCACAGGGAAGAAGAAGGTGCCAAGGACGAAGCATCACAGGGAGGCACCAGGCGATCAGGCAGTGTGCTCAGACCCCCATCACTGGTGAGCACAGGAAGACAGGGACGCTGTGTGGTGGGTGGGAAGAGTGGAGAAGAGGTCCTGCCCCGGGGCCCTGGCTGAGGAAGAGCTCACCCCCTGCTTGCCCTCCCCAGTAAGAGACTTCAGCTCTGTCTGTAATGGCAACCTGCCCTCGTGCCTGGGGCCAGTCTTGTGGCTGAGAAAGCCCAGCTCCATGGAGACAGGACACCATTTCAGTCCATTTCGGCAGGTCCCCTGCTCCCCAGCAACTCAGCCTTTTTCTTTTGGAAGTAAGGCAGTTAGAAAACCTGAAGACACAAATCTCAAACCAATCCACACTACACACATGGCCCTACCGAATTACTGAAAAGCCCGTGGGGGTTAATGCGATTCAACTAATGCAAGCAATTTTGTGGGAACCATTCCCCACCATGCCAGGCATAGACACATCCACAAGGGTTGAAGTCCAAGGGTTTGGGTCATGAGCCAAAGTCGGTTGACCCCTGTGTAGAAAGAGTCTCATCTAGAGGACTGCATCCAGTAATAAGTAAGTGAAGAGAAGGAAATGATTTGTACACAATTTCTATAAAATCATTGAGCCCGACAAAGGCCCTGGGCTAGGCACTCATCCACAAAAAAGAGTAAGACAGGCTTCTGCTGTAAACTTCAACCTCTGCACTATCTGGTGAGGGAAACCCCGGGCCTATGTGTCAGAGAAAGATAAACAGACATGTTTTCTGATACATGCAGTGAACACACAGCGGCCCAGAGGCAGAGAGAAAACAGGGGCGTCTTCATTCTTGGTGCTGTCAGGCAGCTCTGACGGGTTCCGCCAGGTTCTGAGAGTAAGGGCATGAGCTGGGTACTCTGTCACTCACTGGTAATTTCAGCTACTCACAAGGCAGGAGGATGGCAAGATTGAGCCTAGCCTGGGCCACTTGGTAAGGTTCTGTCTCAAATATTTTTTTAAAAATGAACAAAAGAAGTAAGCAAGATGGCTTGTTCCTGTGCTTGGGATGTCCCTCAGGATGAGGACAGGCAGTGACGGAGAAGCTGCTTGGAGCAGCGTGCTGTGTTTCTGGAGCACAAAGTCGAGGACTGGGGTGTCATTGGACACAAGGCAAGAGAAGCCAAGCTCAGGGAACATGCTGCTCACATGACACCAGCGGGAAGGCTGCGTAGATAGAGGATGCATGCAAGTGCAGACACGGGCTGCAGCGAAGCCAGCTGCATGGGCAGGTCGGCGGCAGCCAAGCAGAAGCTCTGAGGTTTGAGGGCTTCTCGCTCTGCTTTGCTGTTCTCCTGTGATTGTGTCCACTTGGCCACAGAGGCCAGAAGCCCTGCCCCAGCACTGAGGCTGGAGACTGGTGACCCGTGCATCGGACATCGCAGGCATTGTGGAGCAGGCTCATTACAGATCCGTATTTTATTTTTTTACTTTATTTTTTTATTTTATTGAAGTACAAATATCAATCATACAGTTTTACGACACCTTAACAAGACAGATTTGATAAATTAATACATTGCAAACTGTTTTCATACTGTTTTGGTATCGTATAAGGTGTATACATGATATACTTACAAACATTATTATAGCAGATGTCACTTATCAGTAAATTAAGAGTGTAGCTGTTTACTTATTTTTTATACCTGAATTACATCAAAAATTCAATAATTGTTTTCCTAGTGGATGACCATAGTCCTAGAAGCCGACATAATATCCTGTCCAACCACCATCAGTGCAAATCTTGCCTCTCATAGGATTATGTAGAAGCACAGCATTATCTATCCTAACTGTACTCTCTATAAACACACATCATGATTTTTTCTTTCTATACCCCTTCCTTTGTCTACACCTGTCAAAGGTGGGCATTCCATTATCATGCAACTAACTTAGGTGCTTGAACTCAACAACACAACCCAACACAGTCCAGCATTCCACAACAATAGTGAGTTATTCAAAGAAGTTGTTGACCATAGCCATTTACAGCTCAGCTTAATATTATGGCCCCGCGATGTATACTTCATTTTTATACTTTTCTGCTGGATGGTTAAGACCTAGATAGCACAAGACTTATATACCAACACATGTACTTTATGTTTCTTATGAGGTCAGTGAAGTCCCCTCAGGGTTTATCTTGTAATCCTGTACCTTATTCTGTAGATCCTTTGTCTGTATCACCCATGTGGATGAGTCACGGCCAATGCTTGACCAGTTTGTTCTCTGTGAGAGCCTGAGAGAAAGTTTTCTCTCCATGTGACTCTCCCCAGGCACACTATAGAACTTCAATCTCTTTCCTCTGTGGCTCCATAATCTCCTTGTTCAGAAAATTTGGAGCTCAACTGAGTTTCATGATGTTGCAGTACAG
Organism: Ctenomys sociabilis; assembly: GCA_004027165.1. Taxonomy (NCBI): domain Eukaryota; kingdom Metazoa; phylum Chordata; class Mammalia; order Rodentia; family Ctenomyidae; genus Ctenomys; species Ctenomys sociabilis. The sequence continues at coordinate 24,469 of PVKA01015147.1, forward strand.
ATTCTCCTATGTTCTGAGTCTTCACTGACCTTGAAAGGCTAGGGCCAAAATGTTGGCTGGCCTTGTGGCTCTTCTATTTCTCCCATTTTGATCTGTGAACTTCGGTTGTTAACCATCCAGAAGAAAATCTGATTAGTATCCTGCAGCATATGCCATTCAATTTGCCTTATCTGACTGAATTGATTTTAATTGTTGTACGTTTCCTTTTGTATTTCTGCTTTTCGCTTGTTATACTAGGGAGACTATATGATATTTACACATGTGTATCTGGTTTATTTCACTTTTGAGTATATGTTCAAGTGGCATCCACTTCAGTATAAATGCTTCAAATGTATCATTCTTAATAGCTGAGTAATACTCCATTATATAGAAATATCACATCTTTTTCAACCATTCCTCATGTGATGGACATCTTGGTTGTTTCCAAGATTTTGCTATCACACATTGCCCTGCTATAAACATAGGTACACATGTATCTCTATGATACAATGTTTTCAAATCCTTTGGGAAAATTCCCAGTAGGGGAATAGCAGGCTTGAATGGGATTTCTAGTCCTACTGTATTGAGGAGTCTCCACACTGATCTCTACAATGGTTGTACCAGTCTACATTCCCACCAGTAATGGAGAAGTGTTCCCTTTTCTCCACAACCTGTCCAACATCTGTTGTTGGTTGATTTCTTATGATAGCCATTCTTTCTGGAGTGAGATGGTATCTCAGTGTTGTTTTTATTTGCATTTCACAAATGGCTAGCGATGTGGAGCATTTTTTCATATATTTATTTGCTTCTTTAATTTCATCCTCTGAGAAGTATATATTCATCTCAGATGCCACTTTCTGAATTGGGTCTTTAAATTTGAGGGCCCTGTTGTATCTTAGTTCTTTATATATTCTAGACAGTAGTCCTCTGTCTGATTGCTTATTAGTTAGGATTTTTTCAAAGTTTGTGGGTCGTCTTTTCATTCTGTTGACAATTTCTTTTGACATGCAGAAGCTCCTTAAGAAGAGTTGATCCCAGTTGTTGATTCTTTCAAGTGCTTCCCGTGCGAATATATGTTTGTTCATGAACGGTTTACCTACCCATATGTCTTTAAGAGTTCCTCCTACTTTCTCTTCCAGAAGATTGAGTGTTTCTGTCTTAATGTTTAGATCTTTAATCCATTTTGACTTTAATTTAGTGTATGGTGATAGAGCTGGGTTAAGCTTTAGTTTTCAGCATGTAGAAAGCCATGTTTTCCAGCACCATTTGTTAAAGAGGCTATCTTTCTTCCAGTGAGCTTGTGTAGCCCCTTTGTCAGAGATCAGATGGCTGAGTGTTTTCGTAGATGCCTCTGCGTCTTCTAATCTATTCCATTGATCTTCAGGTCTATTTTGTTGCCAATATCATGTTGATTTTATCACAGTGGCTTTGTAGTATAATTTCAAATCAGGAATTGTGATGCCTCCTGCCTTGTCTTTATTGGCCAAGACTGCCTTTGCTATTCTAGGTCGTTTGTGGTTCCAAATACATTTTAGGAATGATTTCTCTATGTCTGGGAGGTATGTTGGTGGCAGTTTGATAGGGATTGCATTAAATCTGTACAGCGATTTACAGATCCGTATTTTATAAGAACAAGGTGCATCTATCCTCTGTATGCTGGCATAGGTGGAGACAGCAGGTGCTTTCTGACACTCAGGAGTGGCAGCTCATTTCCCCAGCACCACCGGAGGAGGAGGTCATGAAGCCAGGCTCCTAAGACACTTAGGCCTGTGTCTCATCACCACAAAGCATTCAAAAAGCCAGAGGACGGTGTCACTCGAGTCAATGTAGGTGTCCCACTTTTCACCAATAGTCATGAGTCTTCTGCTTCAGGCCAAATATCTTCTAAATAGAGTTTCATTGTATATCAGGTACGTGAAAATATGAGCAGTGCTCGGAAGGCGAATGCGGGAGCGTGTCTAGGGGCACTCCAGGAAGCCCCACCCCCAGCGGGTCCCGCTCAGCCAGCATTATCTTCCCCACAAACAAATTCATGAACAGTTTTATCACCAGAAAATTATAAATTCCCTTGCGTTTTCAGAAAAACAATGAAAAGTTCTCATCTGTTTCAGAAATGGCATCCATGCATTATTTCCAGGACAGCCGGCTTCTACTGCCTGACATTTTTGGAGCATTTTACTGGCAGTAAAATTTCACAGCTGTGTGCAAGGCCCGGTGACTTCTCAGCTGCTGTGCGGAGTCTCAGTTCGTACCCTGCACGCATGCCGACTGCCAGGGTATGAATTTGTCTTTTTCTTCTTTAATCTTTGAAGTTTACCTGTCTACAAAATGTCATCTAACATGGCTGTGACTCATGAAAATTGAAGCTTTTAACCTTTGGTATAAAAATAAAGGTTGTCACCCACAATGACAAAATGAGACCTGGGCCGCCATGCTTGGAGGCTGCTTCTCCATTGGGGCATGTTGGTGAGGTGTGCCTGGTGTTGTACGGGATGAAGGGCCAGCTTTGGAGCCCCTCCCAGTGAGACAGAGAAGGGGAGGGCAGAAGCAAGCCCCTTGCTGGGCCACTGGTATTAGCATTTCTTCCATGGGAAAAAAAAAACTTCATATACTCATTTCTCTGTAAAGCTGTCTTATTGTTCATATTATGGCTATTTTTAGTTTGATTACTTAAATGTACCTTTCTAATATTTTTGTTTTTTCTTTTGAATACACTGGAGATTGAACCCAGATTTTCACACTGAGCTGTATCCTCAGGTGTGTTTATTTTTTATGTTGAGATACAGTCTCGTTAAGTTGCTCAGGTGGAACTCAAACGTGCAGTTCTCCTGCCTGAGCCTTCCAAAGTGCTGGGATTTGTAGATGTGTACAGTGGTGCTCAGTTGTAGTTAGTATATGAAATATCCACCTTGTTTATGCTTAAAAAAGAGAAAGAAAGTAAAAGAAAAAAGTCGGCTGGAAGATAGCTCAGGAGAATAAGTGCCTGCCTGGCAAGCACAGGATCCTGAGTTCAATCCTTGGTACAAAAAAAAAAAAAAAGAAAAGAAAAAGAAAAAGACTCGTTTTCAGAAAATTCATATCATTTATATTTGAAAATACCAAAAAGAGATGAACTTTAAAAGGAGTTTAAGAATAGAACCAATCAGAAAGTCACAGATTTATTAGCACGCATTATCGACCTGACTCAGCCAAATGGGCTATCACTAAGCATAATGCTGGTCTGGGCCCCAGGCAGGAGGGCAGGGTGAGAATCCATTCATAAACTATGTCATCTGCAAAGGAAAATCCAAGAGCATGATATTTAGAATGCTGGTGTACCAAGTTTGAGCTCAGGAGGGAAAAGGCATAGTTAAGGCTGTGACATGAATAACAGCGTTGCATCCTGCAGTGCCCAGGGCAGCCACCCCTCTCTTCCACTCCACCAGAAGCATGTAATACACAAATGCTCTGTGTCCAAACCCCCAAAGTCCTGCCCATCCTGAGATGGGTGTTTCTGGCTTTTTCTTGTCTCAGAGACACAATCCCCAACAGCCATAACTTGAGGAAGGATAGGTTCATTCTGGATCGCCTTTCAGTCCACAGTCAGCTGGCCCCAAGGCAGTATTATAGACACAGAGGCCTGGAGGAAGTGAGCTGCTCACAGCATAGCAGACAGGAAGCATAGAGAAAAGGGAGGAGCTGCGAAGGGGAATGCACGCCTCCAGATCTTGACCAAAATCTCATTTTCAGAAAACTCTGAGCAGGCCCTGCCTCCTCATAGTAAGTCAGTTGTAGACCACATAATCAACTACTGTCCACCAGCCATCCTTAGGAGCAAATGGAGGTTGTGGGGGGACATCCCAAACCATGACAACCACAGACCAACACACGCCATGCCATGCGGGGGGCCTCTGGGTCCAGTCTTGCCAAGCCCATCTGGGCACTCGGGACATCAGTCTCCTGGGGCCTGCCAGGACAAGCACAGACCCCTGGCAGCCTTCTGAGCCAGGCTGAGAAGGGACTTCTCCCTCAGACTGCAATCCAAGCATGCCAGATGCCACAGGCTTCTCATTACATGAACAAAGTGTTTCCCTCTTTCCTTACCTGGTGTCCAGGTTTCTAGAACTTTCCTGATGATTGCACTGGGTCTTTATTACTTCCAAAGTCAATATTGACTTTCAACTAAAGTAGAAGTCAGCCCCAAAGGGTAAAGTCTGGAAAACTGTAAGTGAGAAAAGAAGGAAATACATTAGGTAATGTCTCTCACAAGTCTGAAATCAAAGCAGCTTTCAGAAAGAAGGTAACTTACTTTGCTTTTAGTTGTAGTTTTGGTCTTAGACTGTAACACTCCTAAAAATTTGAGAGATTAATACACTAAAATGACCCAAAGAGCAACTCTCCGGTGTGTTTCAGTTTTATAAGATTTGTAAAAATTTAGCTAGTATACAAATCAATTTTATTTATTTATAATGTAAGTGTTAGAGCTCAGGTTTCTTGTGATCATTGTATTCTTATGGACACACTTAAAACTGCTGCCCATGCAAAAGGAACACAGGTCTCACTGCCTATAGCCTGATGCCCCTTTAGACAAAGAGGGTACTTAAATTCTAAAAACAGCTAAATCTGAACAGGAAGGCAATATATCTCCTCTTGGGCAGGGGCTTGGGTTTTAGCTGAGCTGGCTGCTTCTTTCTGTTTGTGTAATTACTCAGGAAAGAGGAGCTTGGTTGGAGGCATGTGCATACGGGGTGTCCTTCAGCAGTCAACAGAGCAGCTACCTCATTTGCCTAAGACTCTGGGCTGTATCCCTAGTAGCAACTGAAAGATTAAATATGATTTCAATGTTAAAGACCCTCTGTGTGTGCCATGCCTTGCTTCTACTGTCCACCAATGTCATCCAACTCAATGGGCAAGGAGAAAACAATTGAATAAAGTAAAAAAAAAAATTGGTCAGTTATCAAGTGTCTTTATTTAACATGAAGGAAAATATCCAACTACTTCAATTACCTTGCTCTGGGCAGCTTTCAAATTGCTACACACTTGGGTCCCCTGGCTAGTCAGCACTGTGGGAAGTACAGGGAAGACAGCAGGAGTTTGGACCAGCTTCCCCACACTGCAGGAACCTAACTGTGGGGCGCCCATTCCTAGGTAGTCTCCCTCTCCCAAGCTGCTTTGGTCCAGAAGAGCACTTTCCCTGGCTATGCCCTGACAGATGGATGTTCCTGCAGCATCTTTCTCTGAAGACAGGTGCAGCAAAGGATGGAAGAGCCATGTTGAATCCCTTTTTAAGCCTTTGAGAGACAAAAGGTGATAGGTTCTCACAGAACCTGGCTGAGTCCAAAACCCATGATATCTTAGTGTCTGGAATCTCTCACCTCTGACGCTCCCTCACCCTCTCCTTGTGGGTTCATCTGATGCCTATAGCACACACTTATGCCTACTTTCTTCAGTTTCCTTGAGTAGAGTAAGCCAATTCACTCAACACGTTCAATATGACACAACATAGTGGTTTCCAAGAAAGTATTCTGATCCCCACTTTATTGACGAGCAGATTGTCTACACTCATTCAGTGTCCCAAGTGGAATTCAAGCCCAGGTCTGAATGATTCCACTAGATCAATTTAATCTGAAATTTTCCACATGCTTTGCTGTCTGCTAAAGCCATCTCAGTCAATCGAGCTAGAGACTTTGTGACTTCCAGAAGCCATTACTGTGCTTTCCTAGGTTTAGGATTCAAAACAGTTATTCACTGGGAGCAGGCCTCGAGCATCTGTATTCTCATTCCCATCACGAAGCCTGAGGAAGTGGAGCTTCCACTCCTTGCCAAGTTGGCTTCCCTTCAAGGACTCTAATTCTAATGTCTTTTGCAGAACACATCGAAAGCCTGTGAGTTGGATGCATCTCCTCTCAAGGAAAAGGAAAATTTTGCTGGCTAGTTTTCTATGCACAACTTATCGCTACTACACCATCCTTATTGTTTCTCTTCACAGGCTGCTTCCAAGTAGAAATGGGCAAATACTATTCTCTTCTTCTCTAGCCATGAACCCTTGTTACTCTAGGACTTCTCAGCGGCTTAGCCTGAGAGCTGAACTATTTACCTTCCTTTTGGAGACAGCAGCTCGCATTGAGAGAACCTGTCCCTATGCCTGATGCCCCTGGTGCTTGTCTGCGGTTCAAGACCTCTCAGTTTTGTCACCCTCATCTATTAAATGGCCTCCTAGAATCTGTATTTGGGCCACTCTTGATTCATTATACGTACATCTTAAGTTAAAATGTTTTCTGTTGCAGTTCAAGCAAAAAAAAAAAATCCATCCCTCTCTACAAATCCATCAGTTTTAGTTATTATAAATTTGTTACATTTGTAGCAATGTAACACCATCAGGAATTCATGAAAATCATACAGATGTTTGGCTCGGTATCAAATCATTTTCCTTCTCTTTCCTGCATTCCTTGGTGCTCTGTTTATATACAGGTGGATGTTTTATCTAGTTTTACTCCCAGCAGGTATTAATTTGTATTTATCTGTCTCTCACCTAATTTGTTGGGAAACACTTTTAGGATTTCTTTTTATTAGTACATGCTTGCCAGAAACACTTTTCTGACTGCTAATTCCCTTAATGATCATCTGATAGCATGTAATGATCTAACCAGGTTAATGTTAAACTTTGAATGTATTCAGCTACTTCAAACAATACAGGTGGTCACCATCTTGGGAGTCGGGTGTATGCTCAGCCCTCTGCCTTTCCAATGAATGATGCTGGGCACTGGGTACCATGAACAGTGAGGAACCCACAGCCAAGAACTGACTCAGGGCATTACTGGTGTCTCTTTTGGCCCTGCAAGGATCAAACCATCTCTTTCTCAGTAGTCACCTAGGCAGAAGGCTTTGACAGTTTTTCTCACTGTTAAGTTACAATCTGAAAGAAACTCAAAAGCAACCAGGAGCTGTGCAGCAGTACTTTTGGTACTGGAGAAGAGGGATCAAGGAGGCACATATGGTGCACAAGAAAGTAAGTGGTTTCTCAGGACGTGGCACTGCACCACTGTCACTATTAGACCTCAAACACCTCACAGGAGAATCGAGGGTGCTATTTCTCTCCTCTGGCCACAGCTGTGGCTCATGGAGATCAAAGTTCTTTATTGGTAGACATCAATTTGCTCCAAAATGGATGGGTCTCTGGGTTTCTAAGAGACCATGTGCCTTTCTGGACAGTGGTTTGCACCCAGTATTTGTAAATCTGAGTGATTAAAATCCTAAAGTCATCTCTTCTTAAAGCATACAAACACATACCCTTTTCAACACACAGCAGGTTTTTGAAAAATCAAATCCAAATATATATTCTTATCAAAATCAAATGTGAATATAAAAGAACTTAGGAGAACTCAGCGTGACCTGCATGACTCTGGCAACCTGCAATCTGTGGGCATACACTATACAGGCACAGAGTTTCCCTGGTGCTTGGTCCAATCATTTAAGAACTTAGGAGGATTCTGGTGGCCAATGGGATTCTGAAGAATCCGGCCCACAACCTACACTGAAGCTTTGGTGAGTATCAGCCGGTTGCCTTCACTGGTAGTGAGAGCCTTGGTGAGTTCTACCCTGCTCCCCACTGTATCAGAAACCTTACTGAGCCATGCCCAACCACTAAGTTTGGGTCATTATTGGGGGCTTCAAAAAATGCCAAAATACAGGAGCAAAAGGCAATCTCAATCCTACAGTTCACACTGGACAAATCAAAGAGACAAAGATACATAAAAACTTGGAAATCACACACCTGAGATTTCTAAAATGATAACAACTGAAGTAAAGAAACAAGTTCATCAAACTATAGAATAAATAAGATCAGAAATAATCTCTGAGGTCATAAAAGAAATGATGATAATCATGAAAGAATTGCTCAGCACAGGAAAAGAAAACATAGATTAAAAAAGTACAGATAGAAAACTGTTGGAAACACTAATGAATAATACAGGAAAGAGCTAGAACACATGACACAGATGCAAACAGATACCCAGGAAATTAAGAATTCCATTAAAAATTAGCAAAATTACTTGAGTAAAACTGAAGATAGACTTTCAGATCTTGAAGACAGTAGTGCAGCTAATGAACATGAAGAGAAAGATCTCTTAAAACTAACAGGAATTAACAATTCGGCAGCTACAACATGACACAAAGAAAGATAATATGAGACTAGGTGTCAATGAAACAGCAGGAGACAACACAAATGACACTAAAAGATTATTTGCAGAAATCCTAGCAGAAAATTTTCCTAACATAAGAATGTGACATACAGAAAAGTGAGGCATATAGAACTCCAAATAGCCATAATCGTAATAAATCTATATCTAGACACATAATAATCATGATCTCAGAAATTCAGCAAAACAATAGAATATTAAAAGCTCTTAGAGAGAAGAAATGGATGACCTACATGGAAAGCCCATCAGAATCACAGCAGATTGCTCACTACAAACCATCAAATTGGTTTAAATTTGGAATAAAAATTTGGAAAATAAATTTGGAATAAAATATTTCAGACACTGAAACAAAATAGCTTCAAACCTAGAATTGATGTACTCTGCAAAACTATCTATCAAATTCAATGGTGAAATAAGATCCTCCTATGACAAAGAACAACTGAAGAAATTCATGACCACCAAACCAACCCTACAAAGAGTACAGACAGATATTCCAGAAAGAAATAGAAAGAACCATAGCTTAAACAACAACATTAAGGAACCACCAAACAGAGCAAGTAATTAAAAAGAAGGAAAAGGTATGGAACCTATAGCAGGAAAATAACATGACAAAGCTAAGCCAGTATATATCAGTTATAACCATCAATGTAAACTTCCTCAATTCACCAATGAAAAGAAACCGACTAACAGAGTTGATTAAGAAACAAAATTAAACAATATGCTGCATGTAAGAAACACATTTAACTCTAAAGGAAATTCACAGACTGAAAGTCAAAGGATGAAAAACAATTCTCCATGCCACAGGAAACCAGAAAAAAGCAGCAGTAGCTATTCTGGTTGCTAACACTATCAACTTCAAACCAAAAATCATTCAAAGAGATGAAGAAGCTTACTATATACTTGTTAAGGGAAAGCCACAAGAGGAAGAGATAATAATTATATATATAATATGCACCCATGTAGGAGCACTCTCCTATATAAGACAAATTTTGACAGACATGAAAAAATCAAATGAGAGGTAACACAATTGTCATGGGGTACTTTAACTCACCACTGTCACAAAGAGATAGATCAACTAGGCAAAGAAATAGACATTTACAGAGTATTTTACCCAGAAGCAACAGAATATGCATTATTCTCAGCTGCACATGGGACATTCTCCAAAACAGACCATATACTAGCACACAGAGTAATCTTAAATAAATGCAAAGGAACTGAAATTATCCCATGAATACTATCTGACTACAGTGCAATGAAACTGAAAATTATTTACAAAAGAAACCACAAAAACACCATAAACACAGGGCTCAAGAAAACTTTCCTAAACAACCAGTAGGTCACAGATGAAATTAAAGAAAAAAGTAAAAAATATTTACAATCAAATGAGTGTGCAGATACAGCTTACTCAAATCTGTGGGATACAATGAAAGCTGTCTAAAGAGGAAAATTTAGAGCAGTAAATTCACACATTAGGAAAACAGAACAAACCCAAATGAATGATCTTATGGTACACCTCAAGCTCCTAGAAAAAGAAGAACAAGCCAAGCTCAAAGGCCAAAGAAGAGAGGAAACTGTAAAGATCAGAGCAGAAATAAATGCAGTGAAGATGAAGAAAACGAAACAAAATAAATCAATCAAAGATTTGGTTCTTTGAAAGAATAAATAAAATTGATAAACCTCTAGCCAACTTAATCAAAAAAAAAAATAAAAGGAAAGAAAAAAATCCTAATTCATACAATAAGGAATGAAAAGGGCATAATCACTACAGGACTCTAGAAAAATTCAGATCATTAATACCTACTTCCAAAATCTTTACTCTCGCAGGATGGAAAACACAGAAGTAATGGAGAATAGATACATATGAAATGCCAAAGCTGAGTCAAGAAGGTATGCAAACTCTGAATAACCCAATAATGGGAAATGAAATTGAAAATGTAATAAAAAACCTACCAACAAAGAAAATCCCAGGTCCCAATAGATTCACAGCTAAATTGTATACGAAATTTAGAGAAAATTTAATGCCAATTTCTCTCAAACTCTTCAGTGAAATTGAAAGGTAAGTAATTTTCCCAAAGTCATTCCTAGAGGCAAGTATTATTCTGATTCCAAAAGCAGAGAAAGTTTCAACTGAAATATCTCTAATGAATATAGATGCAAAAATCATAAAAAAAAATACTAACAAACAGAATGCAGCAAATCATCAAAAAAAATTATACATTACAAACAAATGGAATTCATCCCAGGAATACAGGGACAATTCAACATACACAAATCCATAATACACCACATGAATAGGGCCAAGAACAAATATCACGTATCATCTCAATAGATGCAGAAAGATCTTATGACAAAGTCTAGACTCATTCATGACAAAAAAAGAAACCCTACAGAAAATTGGAAGATGATCTACAAATGGTCTATGCCTCAACTTGATAAAAGCCACCTATGAAAACACAACAGCCAGCACTATACTAAATCAGCAAAACCGGAGAGCCTTCACTTGAAAATCAAGAATAAGACAGGGATGTCTGCTGTCTCCACTCCTATGCAATACTGTACTGGAAACATTAACCAGAGCGATTAGGCAATGGAGAAAAGCAAAAGTAATAAGGATTGGAAAAGAAGAAGTGAAATTATCATTATTGTAGATGACATGATTCTGTATATTGGGGACCCCAAAAACTCCATGAAGAAGCTTGTAGATTTAACAACCAAATTAAGTAACATAGCAGGATATGCAAAATTAGCATCCAAAATTCAGTAGTACTTTAGTACACAAACAATGAACTCACTGAAAGAGAAATTAGGGAAATAATGTCTCTTATGACAATATTAAAAAAAAAATTAAATACTTAGGAATCAACCTAACGATGGAAGTAAAACATTTATACAGTGAAAATTATAGTACTCTGAGAAGAGATTGAAGACAATTTCAGAAAATGAAAAGCTATTCCTTGCTCCTGGTTAGGAAAAAACAACATTATGAAAATGGCCATACTCTCAAAATTGTTATACAGATTCAATGCAATCCCAATTAAAATATCATTAACATACCTCACAGTATGTAATGGTTCAAGAAAACTTTCCTAAAATTCGTCTGGAACCAGGAGAGATCTAGAACATCAAAAGCAATCCTTGGAAACAAAGGAAAGGCAGGGGATACCACAATCCCTAAGTTGAAATTATACTATAAAGCTACTGTGATAAAATTAACATGGTACTCGCATAAAAACAGACCCAAGGATTAATGGAGCAGATTAAAAGATGCAGATACAACTCAGCCACTCTATCTTTGTTTAATAAATGGTGCTGTAAAAATGGGCTTTCCATATGCCAAAGACTAAACTTAGACCCATGTTTCTCACTATGCACTAAACTACTGTCAAAATGGATCAAAGATTTAAACATTAAAACAGAAACACTAAGTCTTCTGGAGCAAAATGTAGGCAGAAATCCTAAAAACACAGGAGGAGGTAGAGAGTTCATGAACAAAACCCGAACTGCATGGGAAATACTTCAAAGAATCAATTGGGATCTAATTTTTCTGAAATTCAAAGGACATTTACAACAAAGTAAAAAAAAAAACCCACAAACTGAAAAATATTATATCCAAATATCCCTCCAACAAAGGCCTTCTATCTACAACACATAAAGAATTTTTAAAAATCAGGAACCCCAAATTTAAAGACCCAATCCAAAAATGGGCACCTGGGATAAATAGACATTTTTCAGATGAAGAAATACAAATGTCAAGTAAATATATGAAAAAATGTTCAGCATCATTGGTCATTAGAAAAATGAAAATTAAAACAACACTGAGATTCCATCTCTCCCTAGAAAGAATGGCCTAACATCAAGAAGTCTGCCAATAAATGCCAATAAATGGGCTGTGGGAAAAAAAGGAACCCTTCTCCACTGTTGATAAGAGTGCACACTGTTACAACCACTATGGAAATCAATGTGGAGGTTACTTAAAAAGCTAGAATCGGAGGTTCCACTCAAGCCAGCTACTCCCCTCCTGGGTATTTTTCCAGAAGAACTAAAAAGATCATACCACAAGGATATATGTACACCCATGTTTATATCAGGGCAATTTGCCATAGGTAAATTTTGGAAATAACCGAAATGCCCATAAACTGAAGAGTAGATAAATAAGATGTGATATTTTTACACAATGGAATATTATTCAGCTATAAAGTAAGATAAATATGAAGCTTTTATTGGTAAATAGATGAACTACAGACCATACTTTTAAGTGAAATAAATCAGACATACATGTGCAAACAGCACATTGTTTTGCTAGTGTGAGAACCTGAGAAGGGAACTGGAATCTGAAGCATACGATGGGTACTGGGAAAGAGGAATTAACTTATTCAAAAGGAAAGAGTTACTGAGTAGCAAAGGACAGGAGAGGGAGTCCGAGAAAGAGATACATCTATCTATGTAAGCAGAATGGTTTGAACAACTGTACTGTGAATTTCTGCTAGTGTATGGAAAGGAGCAGTTAATGATTAATTTGTTTTGTGTCCTTTTTTCAATTCTTTGACTTTTTTCTCTTCTTAATATCTTATATATTTCTTTCTTTTTTCTTCTTCCAATTTTGCATGCATATATCTGCTAATATGAACAAATAGTTGGAAGACAACACTATGCATTGCAACAAATACAGTGAAATTCATACAATTTTGTTAAGTGAAATTCTGTATCACTTATAATTTTTCTTTTTTAATACTATTTTGTACTCTCTTTAAAATTTTTAAAATGTGAGTGCAGGGAAACACATAGTTGTGCAAAGCAGAGGTGGCAGCAGGTGGCAAGAGTCCCCAAGGCTTCCATTGCCCATTCTGCTTCTAAAGGAGATTTACTCACAAGTTCCTGGGTTTAAAACCTGCAGAACTTTTCCAAAGCCACAGCATGTTCAGTCTACCAGTTCTGCACATTTCCTGGTTCTAATGCACTCTATCCTTCTGGGTTGCCCTGCTGTCTGATCTGGTCCACTTCAATAGGGGTTAAATATATATCTGAGAATCAAGAATATCTGAGATCAAACTCAGGACCTTGTGCTTGCTAGGCAGGTGCTAAATCTCTGAGCCATTTCCCCAGTTTAAAACACACTTAAATGTTTATTAGTTTGTTTATTTCCCTCTAAGTATTTTGTTCCTCTGTATTTTCTGTAATTTTCATTACTCACCAGATGTATTGGTCAGGGTTTTACTTAGAGGATCAGATATAACATAAGGAACAGATACTAACACAAGATACACAATGTATAAGGAATTACAAGACTGGCTTGCAACAGTCAGCCGCAGAGTCAGATGAGGGAGCGTGCTGAGGGTGTCTGCACACCACAGACCGAAGAATTCAGTCCCAAGGTCTGAGGCTCACTGCAGTGCTCCGTGCAAGTTTCTGTTCATCAGCTAATGGGTCTGCGACAGAAGACTGTGAAGAGTCTGTGATGGACGCTGAAGAGTCTGCGACAAAAGGTGAAGGATCCAAGCTAGAGGCTGAAGAGTCCCAAATGCAAAGACTGAAGTTCCTCGACGAAGTGGCACAGCCACCACTTCCTCAGCCCCTTCATATGCTCTCTTTGTGCTGAGTCACTCTGGGGCAGAACCAGTTGTGCTCCAGGACGGGACCCCCACCAGCTGGAACTGCAGGGTGGAGTCATCTGGCCAAGTTGACACAATGTATCAATCACTACACCAGATATCTATGAACAATCCCAAAGTATAAGATGTGATGCGTACAAGTATGTGTGTAATGTTTTCAGTTGATGGAACTATTTCCCTTTGGCCCATGTTTGGATACTGCCTGTGTTCCTTGACTGGTTTCTAGGAAAAGCTTATGTGTCCCATTCTGACTCTGGCGAACTTCACAGTGTCTGCCCTTGCAACTGGTGATGCCGATCTCCCTTCAGACACCACCTTCGGTTGCCGTGTTGAGTTTCTCTGGTTATGGTTAGCAGTTGTAGCAGGGACACCCTAAAATGGTACACAATGAGCTTGGCCTCCACTCTCCCTTGAGTGTGGCCAACCTACTGACTTGCTTCTAACCCAGCAAAAGGGACATGATGTCACATCCCTGGTTGGGTCACTAAGGACTTCACTGGCCATCTTGATGATGAGAGCTGTCTGTTAGAAGGGCCATGTGGCAAGGGGATGAGTGGCAACCAGGATCCTTAACCACCGAGGAGGCTTGGAAGTGACCTCTCTTGAAGCCAAGCCGTGACATGGCCCCAAAGCACAGGTCTCAGTTATGCCCCTCTGGGTTCATGACCCACAGATAAAGGAGCAATTGTGCATTAAGTGACAGAATTTTGTGAAAATCTGTTATTCTGAAATAGATTTAGAAAGTAATTTGTGTGTGTGTGTGTGTGTGTGTGTGTGTGTGTGTGTGTGTTTTGTGTGGTGGGCTCAGCCTGCTCTGGGGTGGGAGATGGGGGGCTGGCATAGCATGTGATGCTGGGGACTATATTGTGGTCCCTGCACTTGCCTAAACTTGCCTGAGCAGGCTCTTTAGACTGCTGAGCTATCTCACTAGCCCTAGAAAGTAATAACATTTCTAAAAAGAGTCACACCTTTGAGTTGGGTGGTAGTGTGACAGTAGTTTATCTTTCATGTGAATTGTACAGAAGGCTACTTCTGTTGGTCCTTGGAGTACTTTCAGTTGCTGGTTCTTAGGATCCCAAGCTTGGGACAGAAAAAGTGGCTAATGCCCCACGTGGGACAGATCTTCCGCTAAGGTGCAGCTAGGAATCACCACCTAAATTATGAGATTTTTCCCACTTAGAGGGTGATTCTATCATCATCAATTTATGACAATTTCTTGCCAAGGTCATACAGCTGAACATTCTTAATACCGTCAGTTGCACCCTACCCCCAGCTCCATTCTGTAGGTCATCTCTTCACTCTGTTAGTGCTGGTTTCCCTTGCTATAAAGAAGCTTCTAAAATTTTTTTTTCTTTTTTTATTTTTCTGTCCTAGAGATCAAACTCAGGACCTTGTGCTTGGAAGGCATCCACTTAAGCTACTGAGCTATCTGTCAAGTGGAAGCCTCTAAATTTGATGTGATCTATTTGATGATTTTTGGTATTTCTTATTTAAAAGTTCTTGCCTACACCTCTGTTTGCAAGCATTTTATCTTTTTTGTCTTTCAGTAAATGAAGTGTTTCTGTTTTAATGATTTTTTTCTTTTCTTTTTTTTTTTTTTTTTTTTTTTTTTTTTTTTTTTTTTTGTATTTTTAGTACAGGGTCTACAGGGTCTCACTACGCAGCTCAAAGCTACTACTTCTCCAAGAAGTAGCAGCCTAGCTTGCAGCTGTGTTGTAGTCGGTACTGCTTCATGTGCTTGTAGGCATTGGTGAATAATTCCTTGTGGGCATGCCCCCAAGAATCCAACCCAGATCATATCGATCCTCCTGTTTTCAGCCCCCCCCCCAGCACTAGGATTACAAGCACATGACACTACATCCAGTCTAATGTTTATATTTTTGATCTACCTTGATTGTAGCTTAGTGAATGGTGAAAGACACAGGTCTGAGATTACCTTCAGCCTATGGAGAGCCAGTTTTCCCAGTGCAATTTGTTAAAGAGGCTCTCTTTCCTCCAGGTAAGAGATTTGGCCCATTTGTCAAAAATAATGTAGCTGAGTATGCCTGGAATTGTTTCTGCATCTTCTCTTCTGTCCCATCAATTGGCAAGTGTGCTTTCTCCCCCTAATACTGTGCTGTTCTTATCACTGTAGCTTTACAAGTGTAACTTGAAGTCTAGGATTGCAGTGCCCCTGACTTGCCCTTGTCAGAATTGTCTTTTCCATTCTAGGTCTCTTCTGGTTCCATATGAATCTTAAGATTGCTTTCTCCAGCTCTGTGAATGCTATTGATGTTTTGGCTGGGATTGCATTAGATCTGTATCATGCTTTTGGAGGTATGGCCACTTTAACTATATTGTTCCGTCTACCTAAGAACAGAGAGATATTTCCATTTTTGATATCTATTTAATCTCCTTTTTTGGGAGTACTACAGTTTTTCACTGTATAGCTCTTCCATTTCTTTTGTTAGGTTAATTCTTAAGGGTTGTTTTTGTGCTAATGTTAAAGTTATTTGCCTTGTTTCTCTCTTAATTAATTTGTCGCTGGTATAGAGGAATGCTATTGATTTTTGAGTATTTACTTTGTATTCTACAAAGCTACTGAATTTATTTATTAATTCCAGGCGATTTCTTGGTAGATTTTTTGGGGTCTTTGACATGGAAGATCATGTCATTTGTGAATAATGATCATTTAACTTCTCTCCCCTTCTATATCCCTTTTATTTCTTTCTCTTGTCTAACAGCTCTAACTAATGTTTCAAGAACTATATAAAATAGAAATGAATACCAACAATTTCTTGGTAGCATATTCTTTTGCCTAAATGCTACACATTAGAAATTAGGGCGAGGCACTTGGGAGGCTGCGGCAGAAGGATCACTGTGAGTTTGAGACCACCCAGGTTATACAGTGAGTTCAAGGCCAGCCTGAACTACATGGTGAGACTGTGTCTCAAAACAACAATTAAGTGCCAGCCTGGGGATAAGCCTTAGGGGCAGAGTGCTTGCCTGGCACACAGGGGACCCTGGGCTCTATCCAAAGATGACAAAACATTTGAAACTTTGAAATACAGCATATTGCTTTAGAAAATTAATGAGAACAGAGTATGAGGAAAATTCCTTTTGTGACTTGAAGTGAATGCACAATTCATCCCAAAGAAAATGCAAATAAGGGTGTCAGATAATCTGCTAATTTTCAATTGTAGTCAAGAAATTAAAATTACCAAGAGTCCTTCCTGTGACATCTTAGGCTTTAATGACCACATTTTCTGTGATAATAAAAAGCAAAGGGCCACTCACTAAAGTAACATTTCCTGACATGGAAAGTACTGCTCTCCATAGCCATAAATTGCAGGAAGCTAATTGTTTTGCGATTTTCCTTGGAAACAGAATTTTTACCCTGATCTTGTCCTCCAAAGTTTCTGTTTATATGAAGCTATAGTTTAAGTTCTGTTTTTTGAGAAAATATCCACTGGTGCTCCCCCACTTCTCCAGGAAACACTACTATACCCCATGGATATGAGTGAACACATATAAACCATGAAGAACACAATGGGTTGGCACTTTCTGGCCCTTCACAGGTAGGCAGGAAAAGCAAGAAGCCAGATGCCACCTGCATGTGAAAAGCATATCCATTCTCCAAGAAGTAGTAGCCTAGCTTGCAGCTGTGTTATAGAGTCGGTACTGCTTCATGAGCTTGTAGGCATCAATGAGTAATTCCTTGTGGGCATGCCCCAAGAATCCAACCCAGACCAGCTCCTAACCCTCTCCACAGAGCATGTGCCTAATAACAAGCTGCAAAACGCTCTCACAGGGTGAGCAACTGACTAGAGAATTGATCGGTACCAGGGTGTGGGGTCAGCGTCAAGCCAGGCTCTTGTACCACCTGTTCTCTCTGGATCTCTGTTAAATTGTTGCCCTCATTACATGCTAGAAAGAAAGCACTAGTGAGTGGTAAACCTGATTTGTTGTGCTTTTTCTTTTTTAATATATTTAAAACAGGGTCTTCAGGGTCTCACTATGTAGATCAGACTCACAGGGATTCTCCTATTTTCAGCCTCCCAAGTGCTGGAATTATAGGTGCACACCACCACACCCAGTCTCAGTCTCCATCTCAGTGCACCCTGTGGGCAGGGCCTGAATGGCAATGAGCACTTTTTTTTTTTTTTTTTTTTTTGTATTTTTTTAGGGAAGGATCTACAGGGTATTCAGGGTCTTACAACTAGATCAGACTCATCCGACTCTTAGTGATCCACCTATTTGCAGCCTCCCAAGAGCTTGGATTACAGGCATGTGCCATCATGCCCACTCCCAATTGCTGTCTCAGCATGCCATAGCTGCCCTGTTGGCACGGCAGGCCCAGGAATCGAACCCCTTGCCCCTGCACTTGCTTGCAGGCACTTTAATCTGATGAAATATTTGGCCGGCTCCACTTTTTGTTTTTTTATGGGAAGATAAGCACACAAAAAGATGTTAGAATAAAGGCAGCCCTTTAATAGCACAGTTGTTCTGGGTTGGCCCATTTGTGTTAGGCACTCACACACCATTAGAACTATCATTCACCCATGCAGAGCAAGGCTGCCTTCCTCACCTGGCCTCAGACCAGACTCATGTCTTTCCTCTTCTTAGAACAGGGCTCTGGAAGGAGGAGAAAGAGCCTATCAGCCGACACATCCACAAAAACTAAGCACGACTGTACTCCCCCAAACCTGCTGAGGGTCAGTCACAAGAATGTTCCAGGATGGGGCCAGGGAGATGGCTCAGTGGAATAAGTGCTTCCCTGGCAAGCGCAAGATCTGAGTTTGATCCCGGGTTCCACCAAAAAAAAAAAAAAAAGTTCCAGGATTCATGCTAAATTGTCCATTCATAGTCACATTTCTAGGAAATGTTTCCAGGTTGGGCAAAGGTAAAAATCATGTTATTATTTGAGAGCCTATCAAGAAGTTGTTATTATGAAAAGAAGTCTCCTTATAAAGAATACTGTTTTGCATTAAAACCGGTTTTCAATTGAAAAACTCACAGCAAAGAAGGGTGATATATAAAATTATTTGTTTGGACAAGACAATTCTTCCTCTTCCTCCTCCTTTCCTCCTTCTCCTTTCATTTTTTATAAAGGAAAAGGTTGCACTAGGTTGTCCAGGATGGTCTTGAACTCCTGTGTTCAAACAACCTTCCTGCCTCAACCTTGCAAACACCTGGGAATACAGGGATGTGTTACTGTGCCCGGCAGTCCCAATTATTTTTAAACATGTTCAGCACAAAGAGATTCTAATTTAAAGGAAGCAATGCACACAACAAAAACAGAAGCACAAACAAAATCTGTTTGGATTCCAAAGACCTCATCATGAAACAGTTTCCTTCATCCACTAGCTGTGTGGCATTGGGCAGTTAACTCGTTTCCAAGTTAAGAAAAATTCTTTATAGTTTAGAGATTTGTATTCTCAGTCTACTTCCATATTTGGAGAAGTCATCCACAAGCTATAGCTATTGTACTTTCTGCGGATTTTGAGCCACAAAGAGGCCACTTGGGAGTGGTCATGACTCACAAAGGACAGTGCCAGCCTAGCTGCCATTTGTGGGGCTGTCTGGGAGAGGGAAACAGACATGTAGATGGACATTATTAAAACTCAAAACTATGTTCTGAGAGGCTCCCATGAGTTACAAAATCTCCCTGAGTAAAGTAGGGTTTCTTCATGGTTCTCAAAAACTGGAGAGACTAAGGCACCAGAAGAACCAGATTTAATACTGTAGGAGGGAAACTAGCTTCATTTTGAGGAAAAAGCCCATAAACTATAGTCATTTAGATAAGTGGTTTCAGCCGGGCGTGGTGGCGCATGCCTGTAATCCCAGCACTCGGGAGGCTGAGGCAGGAGGATTGTTGTGAGTTCGAGACCAGCCTGAGCTACAAAGTGAGCTTAAGGCCAGCCTGAACTGCATAGTAAGACCCTGTCTCAAAAAGACAAAAAAAAAAAAAAAAAAGAATTAAATAGAATAAGTGGTTTCATGTACAATGGATGCCCTTTAAAACTGCTTCTCCTGAGCTTACAGGTTGCACTCTTTAAGCAGGCTGCATGGGTGAGGTTTCCTTACTTTTCCACAACACGAGATTATTTGTTCTATTCGGGCCATATTAGGCCATTCTCCCACCACATGCATCTTGTGGTTCTTTCTCATCTGAAAATCAAAACGTGTTAGTTCTCTTCTCAAGGGCAGGAGGTCAAGTTCCAACCTGGAAGTTATTATAGATAATTATCCCAGAATTCTCAGAAGAAGCTGTTCTGGAAAAGGCATCTTGCCCTTTGAGCCTGAGTCTATTTTTAATTGTCAAGTATTTCACATGTTTATTTTTGTCTCATTCACTCCAAAAATGGCAGAAAGTAAACACGTGGTGGGCAGCTTTCTTAAGTTCAGGTTGTTTTTTTTTTTTTTTTTTTCTTCTGCTGTTCCAGGAATCTCATATGAGAATTCACGGAACACCTTGAATCCTGCTGAGAAGACACCTCTCTCCGAGAGTCTTATCATCTAGTTGTCTTTTATTCTCTTGGGAAAAAACATCCAAAATGGGTGTCATTAATCATTGGTCCAGAAAACAAAAGATTGTAGGCCGAATTAAAAAGGTATGTGGAATGCACCACGAATCAGATGCTGGTTTTAATCTTGATGCCACATAGATCTTTACTGTACTTATCTGTGGGCTGCATGACAAAAAGATCCCTCTGAAAGGATTTCAAAACCGGTCTCAGGGTGAGAAGTGTCTAGGAGGTGACAACAACAAATTTTGAAAAAATTTGAATGCAGTCCTTGTGTGAGTCTAAGTACATTAAACACACACACATACATACACACACATACACACACACACACACACACACACACACACACAAACCAGGCTAAATTAAGAAAAGGAGTGATTAGCATAGGGATATCTTGGAGCAGGAAGGGGACCAGGAGGTGGTAGGAGAGTAAGCAGGAAGACAGGAGACAGAGCAGGCAAGCTATGTGCATGGATGACTCCCCACGAGCAGCGGATCAGTGTGCCCTGAAAATGCACACTGGTGAAAAGGAAAAACAGAGAACAAAGCCCACAAGGGCTTTTGGAGCAGAACAGGCCCCTGCTTCCAAGACTTCTGGCTTCCAGGGCTGGAGGCCATGCTGCATTGGGTGCCACCCCTACACTATGCTGCCTTCCTTCTGGGACTCCCTATTTATCACTGACCTTCTCTTTTATTTTTTCATAAATTGGATGTACTGGTATGGAACAATATCCTCTGATGACTGATTCCTGATGTAGACCTTAGCTGCTCAAACTGTTGTTGATCAAAACATGACATAACTCGGCTGAGTTCTGAGTTTCTGGCACTTCTCTTCAGTGGTCTTCTTTTTAAGTGCCTGGTTTTCTTACTCTGCAATGAAGTGTTTTACTTTCTGGAGTTAAAGCTGGGGAGTTCTGCATGCTCTGAAGATGATTTTATTTTCCCTGTCCAGCGAGCTCCAATGACATGATGGACAGTGCATGCACTGGTTGGTCAGAGATCAGCTATGGGTCTGGTGGTTGCTCACAGGGAAGCTGGACGATTTGGGCTGCAGATCAGCGCAGGCCCTTATAATGGTATTCATATAGCTTGAGCTCTGCTCCAATTTCAGCAGCTTTCTGACCCTGCTTACTGGTGCCTATAGAGCCCCACGCACCTCCTCTCCAGGCCAGCCAGCTGCTCCTTGCAGCTGCCTAGCCAGGTGCTCTGCCTTGACGCTTCCCCCTGCCTCCCCATCCTCTCTGGAAGGACAGCGTGGTGAACCACTCACTGTCGTGCCCCCTCCGTCCAGGTCTTTCCCTTGCTTTAGTCCTTTCTGGTTCTCGGAGTCCTTCTTGGCTTGCTCCAATTCTTCAGCCACTGTTCTTTTCAATTCTTCATCAGAAACTGAGGCAACCTGAACAACGGAGTCCCACTGAGACTTCAGACCCAGTGGAGAGAATTCCTTTATCCCATCAGTCATGCTTTCTAAAAGCTGGATGGCCTTCACGGGGGTAGGGGGGTTTCTCATTCTCATCCGCCTCACCCAGCAAGTGCTGGTCGGTCGTCCTGCCCACTCCTGCCTCTGTCCCCCCAGAGTCCTATCACAGACCCACAGGCATGTGAGGGTCCATGTGCACACATGCATGGTGGAGGACAGGGCACTTCCCTTGCCCGGCGGAGCAAGGCCCTGGCCCCAAGGCACCATTTCCATTTAATTCAGTGAACGTGGATGCTAACATGTACACAGTGTTACAGATCTCATCGTGATGTGGTCCTTGCTGCCTGTGCACCTGAAGTCCAGAAGTGGACATGGAGGGAGAACTTCTCCTGAGGGCCAGGATGCCCTGCACTGCAGGGAGGAGTAAGCAAACTACTATTTGCCTCACACAGAGGATAAGCTAGTTTTTTCTACCTTCTTCCCTTCTCCTCCCATCACTCCCTTCTTTTCTTTCCCTCTTTTCCTTCCTTCTTTGCTTTTTATTTTTTGAAAGATGGTCTTGTCCTATATCCCCAGGCTGGACTTGAGCTCTTGACCCTCCTGCCCTCCCAGCTGCTGGCGTTACAGGTGTGCAGCACTGTGGTTGTCTCATTTCTTCTGCAATTTTACTGGATGCACCCATCTTTAATCTAGAGCATTACTGAAAGCTTAAATATTATTATCTCCTTCCCACCTTAAACATGTAACAAAGAATTGGAAGGAGTGGCATTGTAAGGGCAGCATTATGGTGGCTGGTTGCAGACAGAATTCCTGTAGTGCCCTATGGCTTTCCTGATGGGCTCAGCATTGGTATTGTCAGGGCCCTGGTCAGAGTTCTGATCTGAAGGACGGCTGATCTCTTAGCTGTAGTATTCAAGACCTAAAGCTAAGTAGGTCACAGAAACTGAGAAAAAATTAAGATCTTGAAAAGACAATGAAAATACACAGAACACTTACAAAAAGATGTTAGGGCTAGTAAATGCATAGAGAAAATGTTAAGTCTGCTTTTTTTTTTTTTCAATACTAGAGGTCAAACTGAGGACCTTGCGCTTGCCAGGCAGGTGCTTATACCAGAGACATTGCCCTTTCCTAAGTCTGCTGTTAACAACAATAAAACATGCCATCATAGAAAGGAGAGGAAGAAACTCAGAACTTGGCAGTATAACTTGAAATCTCCCTTACAAAAATCTGATTATAAAATGGGCTTTCTAGGACATTATATTGAGAAAATGCTCCCAGAGCAAAGCCTCGTTCAGCTGACAGAACACTCGAAGCCCATAAACTATCTTATTACACTTCCCTTCACCCCTCACCCCAGCAGTCGCAGGGCCCACTTCCACTGAAACCCCAGTTCCTCAGTCCCCAGGTAAACCTGACCGCAGTCACAGCGGCCTGGTCTCCCTAACACCATGCCACTCAACCTGCTGCTTGACTCTAGCCATGCGGCCCCCTGCTGGTCCTGAGAAAAAGCAGCTCCAGGCTGGGCTGGTTCCTTGGTGCTCCTCCTGGAGTCTCCGCCTCTCTCCCGCACTGTGGGGCTGTCATCCCCACACTTCTGGCTTTTCCCAGCAAGGCCTGCTGCACCAGACTCCATCTCAGGTTTCTGCTTCCCGTGTGGATTCTCAGTGCCCCTGCGTCCTCTTCTGCCTTTCCATGGAGCATGTAAATTACTTATGATGTAGGATCCAAATATATGGAACTGCTGAACTTAGAAAACTACTTGTTATGGTTTCTAGTTGTCCCCTCCCCCAAAGCCTCATGTAAATCATGGGTGGGGACTTCTAGGGTTTGTGATTAACTAATGATCCACTGGGATTATGTGATCCAAGGCTGGGATTATGGGTTTTAGTACTGCTAGGATTATGGGTGTGAGTACTTCCCCCAGCCTGGGGCAGAGAGCCTGCATGTAATACGAGACAGGGAGAAGACTTTCTGCAGTTATTTGCTCTTTGTTGTCCTTGTTGCTATTCAGCCACCATCAACTGCTGCTCTCTGCCATGTGCCCCTCTGCCTTGGAGCCAGCTGAACATGGACTGAAACCTCCAGTAACTGTGAGCTAAATAAACCTTTCCTTCCTTCATTTTGGTTGTTGGGTATTTGTCCCAGCAACAAGAGAGGAGTAACCAAGACACTACTACAGTAAGTGACATTGCCATGAATCTCCCTAAAGTCCTCCCTCACTTCAAGTCACATCCTGCGGCGCTCACCACTTTCTGAAGCAGTTCTGGAGTCCCCTTTCCTATGTGTCTTCACCAGATGTGGTCAAACACAAGGTGAAAGCTGCTGCCAACACCACCCAGTGAAAAGGCAGCTCTTGGAATCCAGTTGCTGTGTCCTCATCCAATTATGCACTGGACCTGGGACCCTGGGACTTCTGGCTCCCCCAAAGTCAGAATGGCCAAGGGAGGGAGCATTTTGAATTGATTCAGGACATTGAGTCAGCCAGGACAGCACAACTAATGACACTGCGTGAAGTTTTCAGGGTGGCTCTGGACTGAAAATTCCCCATCAGCCCTTTGCAAGCAGGCACCTTCCCAGGGAAGAGCCCCCGATACCAGGTGCTGTGCCAGGGCCAAGGAAGCAGGGGTGTCTTTGCTCTCAGTGACTCAGGATCCTTCCTGGGTCCTGGGTTTTGGGGCCAGCTGACAGCCGTGGGTGGGATCAGGCATCAAGACAGCTCAATGCTTTTTGACTGAAAGAATAGCTGCTTTCTGTCCTCACAACGCTGGGCTCCAGCTCTTATTTCCAAGTGGAAGAATCCAGGAGTGGAGCTGGGTCTGTCATCTGAGCAGCCTGGGTCACCTCAGCCACAGTGGCCCCACCTGCGGCCCACACCTCTCCTACCTCCTGTGGCTGCCACCCCCCAGCCCTCACCTGGCCGAGCAGGTCCTTTGTCGCTGGCACACATGCTCCCAGGTGGTCATACTGAAGGAGAGGCTTCCACATGATGTCAGGGTGATGTGGTGAGCCCAGGTGTGGGTGGGGGAAGAGTCCAATTAGTATGGGCTTAGCCAGCTATGTCATCTGCAGTTTGCTAACTCAGAAACAATATAATAAAATTGCTATGTGAAACCAAAACCACATTTAATACTAAGGTTTGCATAACAGCTTTTTTTTCCCAATAGGAAGAATGATAGTACTCTATGAATAGATCTGCTACACAGGTAGACACCTGATTATCTTTCTCTTCTTACAGGAAGACCATTAATGGGAAATGTTCTCACTACAAGCTATTCCTTGATGATATAGGATTCATGGGCTTTAAATTTAATGCATAAGTTTCAGAAGAGGCAGGGAAAACACACTGACCCAAGTGCTGAGTGCCAAAGGTGCAGCCCACTGCACCCAGATTTGCCCATTTAATAACAAGGGAGTCACAGTAGATTCGTGAGCCACAACCTGGACCTCGCCCAGTGCAATGGATAAACCACAAGTCATTCAAGAGCACATGAAGTACTGAGAGTACTCATGACCGCCAATGGGGAATGGATCTTTGGAACTCACAAAGGATCTCCTGTGAACTCCTTGTATAGTTCACAGAGCAATACTAAATATTTCACGTACAAGTTTACCGTAAAAAATAAATAAAAGCTCTTAAACTTGCAACAATAGTAAATTGAGGAAAATGAACCTGGGGTAGTGATTTTTCACAGTCAGGGGAACTGGTCATAGGTACTGCCTAAAGATCACATCCCTGGGTCAGTGTGGGGTTTTAACCTGTTCTAGGCAGCTTTAACAATGATTTATTTCTCAGTGGTTTTCCTTTAGAAGTATTTACTATAAAGTCCATTCGGTTTCACTGTTCTGTGGGATTGGGCTGGAGAAGATGGAATGAGCTGGTTGGGAAGCCGTTTTGGAACAGCATGGAGCCCTGCCTGTGAACGTGAGGCATCAGTACAAATGGGCATCTGAGATGAATACACACTTCTCAGAGGATGAAATTAAAGAAGCGAACAAATATATGAAAAAATGCTCCACATCGCTAGCCATTCGTGAAATGCAAATAAAAACAACACTGAAATACCATCTCACTCCAGAAAGAATGGCTATCATAAGGAAATCAACCAACAACAAATGTTGGAGAGGTTGTGGGGAAAAGGGAACACTTATCCGTATGGAGACTTCTCAAAAGAATAGGACTAGAAATCCCATTCAAGCCAGGTATCCCCTTACTGGGAATTTTCCCAAAGGATTTGGATACATTGTATCATAGAGATATATGTGTACCTATATTTATAGCAGCACAATGTGTGATAGAAAAATCTTGGAAACAACCAAGATGTCCATCACACGAGGAATGGTTGAAAAAGATGTGGTATTTCTATATAATGGAGTATTACTCAGCTATTAACAATGATAAGTTTGAAGCATTTATACTGAAGTGGATGCCACTTGAACATATACTCATAAGTGAAATAAACCAGACACACATGTGTAAATATCGTATAGTCTCCCTAGTATAACAAGCGAAAAGCAGAAATACAAAAGGAAATGTACAACAAGTAAAATCAATTGAGTCAGATAAGGCAAAGTGAATGGCATATGCTGCAG